>JABJVR010000007.1:4635014-4651153 GCA_025773905.1 Chitala chitala | reverse complement strand
CCCCTCCGGGCGCCCCTAAAAACAAAACAAAAACCAATGATTTCAACTTTGTATTGATACTTTTGTTGTTCAACACAAACTTAAAATAATATTTAATTTTAAAAAAAAAAAAAAAAAAAAAAAAAAAAAAAACAAAAAAGGCTAGTGCTTCGTGGCTCGGAGACCGCTGTCATCATGTCTTAGGAATTAGGCAAACACATGCTGGGCTGCTGCTGCTGTAACCAAGGCGCCTCGCTCAGGCTGCGGTTTGGGAACATGAAAGCTTTTGTGGGATGAGCAGGAGGGCTGGCCTTAATTTGGGGCTCTGTAGCCAGAGACTCTGGCAGTGCTCTGAGTTTGTGGGCCAGAGCTGGGTGGGGGGGGAGTGGATGGAATTTGGTTACATGCTCCAGCAGACAACATAGCTTCAAGAAAGCCCTAAGAGACTAAGACTGCCAACAAAATGGCTCTTTCCCCAAGGAATCTCCTCCCCTTTCCCCAGAGGGTGGGGCTGTCTCATACCTGACCACCTCTCCTGACCCAAAGAGGGGCACAGAAGGACAAGGGGATATCGGCAGTGAGGAAGGGGCGGTCCGGCAAAAGCAAGACTTACTTCTGGCACCTCCTCCCTCCCCAAAGTCCTAACAACTGTCATGCTGGCATTGTGGCTCTCCGTTTGGCCGGGACCCTGTCCCAGAACAAAGCTGCTTTGTCTTTTTATATTGCAGCCAATTAAACTGTTAAATCCGATATCTATCATCGAGATGTTACACAGGGGTCAGCTTAGCAGAGCTGGGCTGAAAAATGAGTAGGGACAATTAACAGGTCACAATAATCCCTGTAAAAGTGCATTACCAGAGTTTATCCAAGCATGTTTTTTATAGAAATTGCAGCAATCCAGCAAATTGTATAAAATATTCCCACAATAATTGGACAGCCATGGCACTGATAGAAAAAAAAGACTTGTTTTGATATTTTTTCAGAAAGCGAGTCTTCGCAGCAGGCTTCAGCAAACAAGGTTTTACATTAGTGTGTGTTTGAGTATAACCAGACAGCCTCGAAAAATGGAACAAGGAGACACGGTGGTTTGGTAAAATCCTTGGCCTGCTGAGCGTCTTTTGCTGCTCAGTTTACCTAGACACGAACATAAGAGACAGTTTGGTTACAGTACCGAATTACCAGTCTTCACGCTGAGTGGGGGGCTACGTTGTTCTGAAGAGCTACCGATGTCTACCTTGAGGGTTTGCAACACAGCAGCAAGAATGGCAGCGACTGTTGTCATGTGTGCAGGAAAACGTACCTGCTAGAATGAGCAGTGTTTGACAGACATACTGGCAATAAACAGTTAAAAAGGAGACGTCTTCAGAAGATAATTTTTTTTTTCCTGTAATATTTATTTATTATTTTTAAAAAACTGTTCTGTTTTCCAAATCTGTTGTTGCGACTATAGACTGCAAAGGTAACGGCACTCCTGCTGTTGTTCGATTAATAATCGTTCTTCCAGGGTACTTTGTCTTCTTATCAGCCACTATGTGGGCTGTCTGATGCAGCTTTGCCAAGGTTATATTAGTCCTCACACACTAGTCTTTTCTTTGGAAAACAGTTGATGTTCTCACAGGTCAAAGTGTGATTGTTCAATAGTCAAGAGAATATAGTAGGAGCTTTGACCTGCATCGCTAACCCTCTCATGCTACTCCAACTATGAAATACTGCTTGCGAGTGAATTTTATTTCTACCAGAAACACTTATCAGTGTAGTGTAACAGAACTGGACAGAAAAAAATAATTCAGCTTTAATCATCTGACCATGGAGAAGCCTCTCATGTAGCAGTCCTCCTTCTGTATTTATTGCAGTCGCTATGAAAGTGATCACAAATTATTTCTTGGACCGAAAAGCAATTGTTTCTAAAAAAAAAAAATAATAAAATAAAAACTCACTGTTTTATCGGAGCTTAATGGAGTGCATTTTAAACTACACTGATCGATTTCTGTAGTTTTGCTAATCGGGGTTACCCTGAAAATAGTATAGAGGATAGCATGGCAGTTAGCATGGTGACACCACTGAGCCTGGTTTGCACAGTGTTCCTCTCCCAGGAATCGCTTATTCCGTCCTGCCTATGGCTGAGCTACACTGTCTCTCTACCGCTTCACAATCAGAGCCAGGGCTCTGGGGCCTCGAACAGGAGAATCCATTCTGACTATGCAGGCCCACAGCAACGTGGTGCAGGTCTGTCAGCGATAATGGGACTGAACCTCTCACAGGACACACCGTGACACAACGTATCATAATACAGGCCCGGGCTGAGGGGGCTGAGTGCAGTGTGATTTAATGAGAGTCCTGTCACTGCCTACAGTCCTGGACAGAGAAGCGGCAGGCTGAAAACTTCTCTCTGACAAATTGTTACCACATCTTCTATGAGTTTATTTTCTTTCATCATTCTTAAACAGGGAAAAAAGAAAAGCAGATGGTGTCTAAAGTCAGAGCGGCCATCATTCTATAACACTAAGCAAGAGGCCCTAGTGAGGCGGAATCCAGGCTGTCAGGGCAAGATAGGCTGTGTTATGCTGAGGAACACCAGCAGGAGGCAGCATTGGCCACCAAATCATGTGACTGGAAATGACAAGCGCTCCCACACAAAAGGCGTGTGCACACATAGGCCGAGCACCAGGAGTGCGCTGTCAGGGATCCAGTGTCGCTGCTGAGAGGCGATACACTCCGACATCTGGGGACCAGATCGGTCGCACTGGTCGCAAACGCTCTGCCTGCGCCCTGAGACTGCAGGGCGTCCACAGGAATGTGCCGCATCGGCCACACGCTGCTGGAACCATAAAGCTTTGCTGTTGCAAAGTGTTTTTTTGTATTTTTAGGTGTAGCAAATAAATATTGCTTATTTCGTCCGCACCCTCTAACACCCCTCAGTTGTCGTTTACGAGAATGCCAGGGTGTGAGGGAGGGCCAGCTGTGGCTGTATGGCTGTTATTGTACACACTTACCCACCCACACACACGCACACACGCACACACACACACACGCACACACACACACACACACGTGTCTGTGTGTGTGTGTGTGTGTGTGTGTGTGTGTGTGCACTCCGTCTCTGCATTGGGGTCCACTCACTGCTGTTGCAAACAAATATATATTTGGACTGTCAGCACAAAGACGTTTCCAACGACAGCCAACGACAGGACCTATCAATGCGGTGTGCTGCTAACGACCTTTTTACCACTGAAGGTTCAAAATTCCCGATAAGCAGCTCTTTCAGCAGCACAAAGACAAATCGTTTTCAAATACAAGAATAGAAATGAAGTCACCTGACTATGGAGCCCATAAGAACAGCCTGTTAACTACACATTTTTAATGATCCAAATCTGAGTCTTGTGATGACTCACACTACCCTGAGAACAAAAAACCAGTATGAAAACAAATGGTTTAAAGAAGGAAATAAATAATTAGGCAAGGGAGAGCTCAATGTGAAGACTGTAGCAGCTGGGTCAAGCCTTGCTGCCCTTGAACGAGAAGAAAAACACATGTCTCAGAAGACCAAAGCTCTGAGAGGGAACCAGTCCTCACAGCAAGGCTCGCAGCCCCAGCTGACTACAGTGATAACTGAAAGTACACTTGCAGGCCTGCCTCTGTTTAAATACATGTGTACACCAATTTCACCCTGTAATTTCATATCGGCAATTAAAAGAAATAAATAAATAAAAATGAGAAAGTGAACTCCGGGCCTGCCCAGAGTATTTGTGATTTACTGAAGCGACGCTGTAAATCACGTTACTCACTAGGCAACGGAACGATGCCTTCCACCGGATTTCATGATTTAGAACCGCGGCCCGCAATCCTCGTGCTACATTCTCACACAGTCGCATGTTTGATCTCCCAGTGCTGGCTAAATACCATCACGGAGGGAGGAAAGATAAACAACAACAACAGCCGGGGGGGGGGAGTTTCATTACTGTTGTGTGCTTGTTGCGATTAAAATAAGTGCTTGTGTTGCACTTTTGAATCAACTTGATTCATGGAGTTCAGATTGATATCAGATGTGCAAAGGTCGAGGACAATCCGACCTCTCCCTGCCCTGCCAATCTTCAATAATTATGCACATCAACGCATCATTGGGGAAATACTACAAATTTGTCATATATGATATACTGGAAAACTTTTGAAATACCTGAGTAAAATCCTTTTGGTACTTAAAATAAATAGATTAAAAATAGAAATAGATATCATTTAAAAATATTTTTCACATTTAATCAGACTCCGTATTTGCAGCTGTTAATCTACTTTTTCTGAAACACTCTAAAATAGATTGACAGGTTGCTTTAAAAATAATTTGGCCTTATTATATAAAACACATTAGTATTGCATGCAGTTGTTCTTTTTGAGAACAAAACGTCTGCTGACAGTCATTTGAACATTTACTGTATATTTAGTTTTTAGTTTACGTACACTGTCTTTCATAGCAGTTAGCTTAAAGGTTGTAAGGGACAAGATTTCTGACAGAGTAAATAAACAAATGTTTTTGACCTGCAATGGCAAAGCCACCCATTTAGCAGTATGCAGGACTTACATGTACCAGTTAATGTCCTCATGAAGTCAGACAGTTGTATGTGGATTGAAATCGGTAGCTTAACATTTTCAGGACGCCCTTGTGCTGCTGGGGGAAAACGATCACTCTCCCTTAGCTTTGTCGCATGTCTCCTGCAGAACACATCAATGACGCTCTGAAAGGGTGCCAGCGTGCCATCTTTACCCAGGTGCCCCGTGTGAATTTCAAGGGATTTACTGAAAACCCATGGAAAATGTGTCACACCATAAGAAGGGAGGTAAGATTCTCCAATCTGACAGAAATAAAAACACAACCAACAAGATTCTGCCAGCATGAAAAAGCCATGATTGTACTAACAGCTTTAAAATGGAGTTATGAGCTTCGATCTGTCGTTAAAATAGATATTTAGTTTCATGTATACATCCAAAACATTCAGTTAGGTAAATATACGTGCACATTAGTTATATTTGTATTTTCACAATTCTACTTCTGAAGTATTTATTTAAAAGAAAAATGTATAATGGACAGTTCATCCAGATAATTCATGGTGTTACACAGAGGTGATGGGGTTCTGCTTTTGAAAAAATAAACTGCAGCTTGAAGTGCTCACCACAACACTAACCGCAACATGACTAACATTCCATGAGAACTGTGGAATAACTTAAATCCTACATCACAAATATTTGTTTAAAAAGCCACAATGGCTTTCAAAAAAAAAAAAAAAGATTTACCCCATTAATAGCTAAGCATGGCAATGGAATTCATACGTGGTTAAATGAATATAAATGTAAACATTTTTCCATGGAAGGCAAACCAGAAAAGAAAAAAAAATCAGCCACAAGAAAGACAGTCTTTCTTTTGAAGATGAGAGAACCTCTATATTTAGCCACGATGAGCAGTTCTGTCATTTTCATTTCCACCTGTAAGTAATTGTGTCCTTATTGAGATGCGCAATAAAAAATCGGACCAAACTCAGCCTAAAAAAGCACACATCATGAAAGTACAAAAAGAAAACATCTCGTATATAACGCTGAAAAAAAAAACATTAATCTGCACTTGGTGCAGACGGAGGACTTTCAAAAACCTGCACATCTGTCTAGCAGTTTAGAAGGTGGACTTCCAAAAGGCACACATCTGTATACCAGCTGAGTGTCAAACGGTTCCATTTTTATGCTTTTAGATATGAGGGAGCTCAGGGCACTCTGGCAACGCCTGGGTAGCGGCCTTTCCACAGAAGACAAATAAGCATTAAAGAGCCGGGACTCTGGCCAAGATCCATCAGCATCACTGAAAAAGCAACTTGGCTGTACTGCACTTTGTCCACGTATGTTAAAAGAAAGTAGTTGTGGTAAGTTAAGATCAGTACACTGTCAAAATGCTTGTCTCTGGAAGACTAACAGAGTCACGCATTTTTTTTGTTAATCAGACTCTGCACTTCAATGCAAAACAACACTATTTGCAAAAACCACTTGGTGGCTTCAAAGCGTCGTTTAAACCTTCATGTTCTACAAAGAAGCACAAGTTTATGGGACAGATTAGCAAGGTGTGTGGTGTGTTTTTCTGATGTACGCGTTTCAAGTACAGGTCAAGCACTCCTTTTGTTAGACTCCGAAAATCAGTGTAAATGTCTACCATATTTTTTTGTGCTATAGGACTGACTGAAATCAATTGGCTATATGCGGCCTCTGTTTAGCTCACTCCTTTGACTGCTGAAAATGACACTTCCTCACTTTCAATAGATTGGCTTTGTGAAACTGTACTGTCGGAATGAGATTCATGTGCAGTGACACAAGAAACGTAGTATTTTTTAGTTTTTGCATCACAATACAGAAAGGAGTTTTAAAAAATTGGAATTTTTACCACATGTATGTGGCATCAGTCCTGAATTATTTTAATTGTTTGTGACCCATTTAATAGCTACATAAGTAGGCTTTCATACGTCTTGACATTTTGTGCATCTTGGAAAAAAAATATCAGTAAACAAAAAGGACAATGGACAAAGAATGTAACGCCATCTTT
Organism: Chitala chitala; assembly: GCA_025773905.1. Classification (NCBI taxonomy): domain Eukaryota; kingdom Metazoa; phylum Chordata; class Actinopteri; order Osteoglossiformes; family Notopteridae; genus Chitala; species Chitala chitala. The sequence goes on along the minus strand of JABJVR010000007.1, from coordinate 4,644,603 downwards.
TACAAATTATTATCTGGACGAAGACAGAGAGCAATTTGTTTCACGGACGTTTAGAAGACGCTGTGGTTTCTCACTGTGGCCCTGGGTTTGATTTGGGTTCACATGATGCTATCATGGGGAAGGAATTTCTTAAATGCGACTGAGGAAGCATCCAGGCCCTGTCATTGTGAAGAGTGAGTACCATGCCGTGTCAATCAGCCTGATCCCCGCCCATGTGACCAAAGTCAACCCGAGTTCACAATGGCCACATTCAGGCACAGTGCGGCTGAGGTAACCCAACACTGCTTCTTCATTTTTGTGGTGTTGAATAGTGTACAATAGAAGGGAATGAAGGGGAACCTACATGTGCCCTGGTGCAGAAGCATTGAAGGAATCCCATTGGTCAGCTCCAAATCTTACAAAGTCCTGAATGAGCTACTATTGGTCAGATCCATGCTTATGGAGTCCTGAAAGAGCTCCTATTGGTCCTCTCTGTGGTAATTCAGCATTCCATACTCATCTTAGCAGGCAGCAAAAACATGACATTCAGTGAATACAAATTTGTCAAGATGCTACACATTTTTTATGCTACACATTTTTTTCACCATATTTTTGCATATGGGCTTTTGGTTTATAGAATCAAAAGTACATATGCATTTTTTTAATTTGTGTATGTACAGCCTGGTTTCTACAAAATCATTACAACTCCAGTAAAAATTTGTCTTTGAAGAGTGAAGGAAAACAAACAAACATGCGTACACATGTTCTGACTTTACATCATCTTGTTGATTATCGCTTTTGGTTGTAATAAAAGAAAAACACAGTGTTACAGAGGCAGAAAGCTGTGCCCCAAATGTTTGGGTGAATTCCTCTTTCAGGAACTTGCCATTTGACACGTTCTGTGCAGCTTCCGTCTGATGTGAGATTAAAGTTTACGACGGGCCCGACGGATAAGACTAGCAGCTGTCTCAGCCAATGACGTGACAACTGTACTCAGGCTGTCAGAAGCAGTCTTTGTTAACATCTTCCAGCATTACCATCAACAGCTTGCTTTTCCCTGTGGGCAGAAGAATCCAGAGAAGACCTCAAAGCTCCATTGAAATTCATATTTAAAATATTAACTAAAGGGATTGACTGGCGGTTCCTTGCTTAAATAGTTTCCAGTTTTAATATATCGTGGGGGGGGAAAAGTTTTGTTTGTTTGATTTGTGTCTTACTTTCGCTGCTGCCAAAGAACACATGAAGCAAAGAAATTCTCTTATTTGTTGTAATCATCGAAGAGAGCGGCACAAAACAGCTGAGTATAAAAGGGAAGAAAAGGAGAGACGTAATGAGCAGACCCGTCTGCTCCCGTCTACCAGTCTTTGTGAAATGAAAGGAAGACTTTTACTTAATGAGGCATTATGTAGAACACATGCAAAAATCACAGCTGAGCGTTCCGAACCAGGCCGCAACAACTGCAAAAAACACGACTTTAATAAAAACAAGCAACATGTCGGTCCTTGGATCAAAGTGGTTGTGAGAGTGGGGGAGGTGGGTGGGTGGGGTGGGGTTGGGGGGGGGGGATTGGTGTGCTGTGTTCTGCATAACCGAATCTCGGATGCCAAGCCAAACCGGCCAATTAGGAACGTCGCTTGCGATGGGCCTGAGAACAGTTCTCAGAGTGGACGGTGGCCACACATGTCAGGATCGGTAGAAGGAGTGCCGCTTGTTGGAAAAGCCGCTGCTTCCAAACCTGATGCGGCCGAACAGCAGCGCATGCTTCTGTTGCTCTGCTGCTTTCGATCACTGCAGCCCTGTGGCCTGGAGCTTCTGCACGTTGCTTGGAGGAGCAAAGCTGGGCTTGATGGGAAATGTCACCACATAGCAATGGCCACTAAGCCAAGATAAAAGAGGCTGTCTCACCAATTTAAATTAGTATATATGTATATAATTTAAAATCATAACACAGAGGCTTTTATACTGAAATCCTTAAGCACTGATGTCTGGCTAATGCGTCTGGGTTTTGGTTCAATGAAATTCCACACAGCGAAAGAATATTTCCGAGATCAGTAATGTCAGAGTGCCCTGTATTTAAAATGTCAGTTTTTCCCGTTTTATTTAGCAGAGTTTGAAAAATGACAAATGACGGTCAATTTATAAAAGCATTTAAAAGTGCTGTATGCCAGCAAGTGTTTAACATTTGTAGCTTTCTGAAATAAAGATGGGGACCACACCCAGCTTCAAGGATGAACTGGTGGTCCCTCATGCAGTGACTCTGTAATTACCCAAACATAGAAACTGACTGTGTGACAATGGATATATGTTTTTTGGTTTTAATCTTAGGGGTTGCTTTAAGCAGACTTCTTCAGCCGCTTACCACGGCTGCCCCAAGGAGGAGGTATTAGATTAGGCCCAGCAACAGAAGGTGACTGGAGAGGGTAGTGAGGAACAGCGCCCTCTGGAGATGAGGAGCAGGGAAGCTGATCCTTCAAATTTTTTTTTTTTGAAGCTCTGCACGCAGCCCTGAAGTTGGTTTTTTCCATTCTGCTTGCAAATTTGCTATTGCTGAAGTTTAGTGTTTTACGGTTTTCTTTTTACAAGTTCATAATTTCAGATGCACCAGTCTTAACTATATTATATTTAAAGATCAGGTATAGCTTGAACTTCAGTCAACTACTTAGCTAAAGGAGGTACAGATTTCTCCATAAAAACCACGTGGATCATGTCCCTGTCGCTCTGCCTGTTGATATGACATGTTGCCGTGACCTTCTAAGAACATGAAACACTCTATAACTTTGTGCAGCAAACAATTCGCAATGACACACATCAAAAGCCAAAGTGTGGATTCCAGGTATTCTTCAGTATATGTGGCATCATTACCCTCATCATAGACATAACCAGGAATAAATCTTACAATTATAAGATCGACATACAAAAAACATTATATATAATGAGCACTTTTGCACATTTTAGAGGATTATTAATGTTATATAACAATATAAGTTATGCAAAACTTCTAGATATCCAGATTTTTGTATAAAGTCCATGATCTGTACTTTGCTTGCGTTTACAGTAAAGAGTACAGCCCCTTGCTGGGGTGCGAGAGACGTCATGTGTCACCCCTAGTTGCTATGGTCCACCTCAGAAATACTGCTTGCAGAATAACAGCTTCTAGTGAAAATGTGTGCTCAGTGGAAATACAGGACTTTGTGGGTTAAGTTACATGTGCCAGTGGTGGGGACAGTGTACAACACAAGTCCTGTGTTTTTACAAGTCCTGTAAACCTTACTTAAATGCTTATGTTCCTGCAATTTGGAATTAGTGGGGAATGTACACTGGGTATTATGTTTATAAAGTTTTTCAAAGGTATTTTGAGTTGGTCTATTTTCAGACAGTTTCCCTTTTTAACATTTTGCCATAGTTTAGTGAATCCACCTTTGCTTTTTAAAAAAATTACATACAAAAGGCATATTTTAAATCATACAATTACATTCAGCATGTAAAAAACACAGCAGAGACAAACTGAAATACAATCAAAGCATGTCTGTTTCATCTTCAGTGAGGGAGTAAATTATTGAGTTTATTCATACATCCCAAACCCATACACACCATCACCCCAATATCTGTTATTCAGACAAAGACACTAACACACTTTTTCTCCTCAATGTGTGTACTTTCCTGCTGGCCTGACATTCTCCAAAGGCCCTTTTGTGTCTCAGTCTCACCATTTAATGGGCTTTCCTATAAAACCAGTTGGTGATCATGAGTTTAAATCACAGCTGTAACACGGCTCTTCCTCCTCACGGCCTTTGGAAGGCCTCCCAGTCTGAAGTGTATGCCACATCTTACACCAGGCCCTCAAGCACTCTCTCTTCACAAACCACGTGCTTTTCTTGTGGTAACGTGCGATCATTTATATATGCCCAGTCAACATATATTAAACGTCTTATATATTTTGTGAATCATTTTACGGGATCCAAGTCACCCTTTGAACCTCATGCGTGGGTTTGCACAAGATTAAGTGAGGTTATGGTCAAGGCAGGGCTGAAAGGCCCATCTGTTATTCTCTAAGTCATTGTTTTGCCAAATGTCAAGTGTAACAACAATTGAGATAATTAGTAACTGTATTACTCATTTTTATATGTACTTAAAATATCAAGAAATTTGAGGTGAAACTTCATTTTACAAGAGTTGTAAAAAGTACAGAACTGTATTTGTGTGCCTACAGGAAAGTAATGACTTACTAAGTCAAGCAAGGAAGGGTTGAGGTCTCAAACAGTGTTTTAGAAGCTGGAACTGAGAGGACAACGGCTTTTGTACATGGTTCACAAAGTATCTTGAAGATGTACAGCTCAGCAAGGCTGCTGCAATTTCATATGGCTGAATCAAATGGCAAAGGGTTTTAAACAGTATTATGGTATATGGAAAATAGTACAAAGTCCAGTACAGTACTTGAGAAAAACAGAGTAATTATTATGATAATTAAAATTATTTAAATTAATATTATTATTGAATGGCTATGCCCACATTTTACAGGCAAGACTGACACAAAGAATAAAAGGTAGCAATCACATTCAACAGGCAAGGCTGGCACACAATTAGGGAAAGGTAGTGCCCACATTCAACAGGCAAGGCTGGCACAGTCAAGGAAAGGCAGTGCCCACATTCAACAGGGAAGGCTGGCACAATCAGAGAATGGCAGTGCTCAAACTCAACAGGCAAGACCGCTGCTGCTTTAAAGTCAGCACAGGCAGCCATCTTAGGTGCCGTCCCCCAGATTCTGTCCTCACCCACACGCCCATCCTGTTCCCATGCGGGCGCCACTTTGGCTCTCAGCTGCCTGGCCAGGGGCTGCAGGCCAGGGCAGGATGAGGGTGGCATTCAAATAAAAGAGAGTAAAGAGAAAAAGGTATTAAAAAGAAGGAATGTGAACAGTCAGCAGGAAAAAAGAGTCTTTTGAAAGGGGACATAATCAGTAGGACGAGTGCCGTATGAAACCTGAATAATGCATTTCAGGTTTTGATGTAACTATTACTGCCTGCGAAAGGGTCTTTGATGTTAATTGAAACCACTGGGCAGCAATCTGCTTTATAGCACTGACAAATAACAGTTTCCTAGGGCTTAACATCGAAGGTTAGCGAACAGGGAAAGGACATATGCTTCTTCCATATGCTTATTCAATACAAAGGAAAAAATATCAAAAGCTCTGTTGTATATAAAAGCACCACACACACTACTTAGAATGGTAATGAGTTGAGAACGGAGAATGTGGGTTTGTAGAGTTTGCAATTACTTTTAGAGTATGAGGGGCGGAGAAGTTCACTAATTGTACTGGACATTTCAGGATTATATTGTATGGTTAGGAATGTTTTTCCTTTCTATTAAAAACCACACAATAATTTGAAGAGGGGATGTAAAGTCTAGGTGGCCTGTATAAATTCCTCAGTGGAAGTCACACACACTTTTTCATAAAGGAAGCCATCTTTAGATGCATCATTTTTGAATAATGCGGAGCTCAAAAGCTTTAGGAAAATCTGACTGCTAAACAGGATTTATATGGACAGTTAATATGGACCATACTCCGCACCGTTCGCGTCTCATTAATGATCCCGGCTTTTTTCTATTGCTCTGGCTTCACCTTTAAATCCTGCCAGTTTTTTTTTTTTTCATATAAAATTATTCTATTACAAAAAATTGGCTTGTCAGAGAGTTGTATAATTCCAGTATACTGCATAATAACAAAAAGAATTCCTGATAATTGGAACAGAAATGTTGGTTAGAGGAAAGAGAAGGGATGATCTACAGGAGCTCAATTCTTTTATTTTCCCCACGGCTCGCAGTGCACGGAAAGCGGATGTAAAATCCTCATCAAATTTACCTTATGCTCAAAATATTCCGAGTCTGACATAGGGGTAGTATAATTAGTTTATAAGGTGAAGGATTTGCTGCTGGACAAACAGCAGGTACGGGCAATACTCGCACGAGCCGAGGACCTAATTGCCCATATTACCAGTTCATAAAACGCCGAATGACTAATTATATGGTTTCTGATTGTGCAGTGAAAAATTTACAGCGTGGAATTTTCCTTTCCTCCGCATCGTCGCTCGCTCGCCTGGCGGGGCATCACTCACAGGAGCCGCGGGTTATAGCAATTAGATACAAGGGATCACGACCCTCATCTGGACCGCTGTTCCCTTTGACGGCGAGTGCTAAGAAATGATCACTGACGGTGCTAATAAGTCATTAATGATACGGTAATTCTGATTTTGCATTTTTCAGCTTTTAAAAACTGTCAGTGCACAATGGCATGTTTCATCAAAGCAAATAGCCGCAAGCTCTTTTCACAATAAGACAAGGCTGCAAAGCGATGTCTAAAACGGCCTGGATGCTAGAAGCATTCTGTAAGTTAAGGAACTGGACCAACAAGTTGTGAGTTCAATTCCCGAATAAACTTAAGCATTTATAAACGTGTGTGCAGTAATGCTTTCAAGGGTTTACATATTCGTTTTGGTCTTACATTCAGTGGTTTGGATAACAAAGAGATGTTTCTGTGATTCCAATTTTGCCAATAACCTGGACATGAAACTAGAGACACATGACAAGCTGAAGAAATACAGGAAACAGAGGAAAACAGGGCTCTGAGAAGAGAACACAGAACAGCATCACCAGAAACAAATTCTTTAGACAGTTTCTTATTATTAATAATACCAATCCAGCAATTTCCTTCCTGTCTGCTTATGAAAACCTTAGTACCCATATGTTTTTCATGTATAATGAATGCATATGGATCTACTTTTGGCAAAACGTTCTCACAGATATTCTTCAAACGGTGATTTTTCTGTGAAAAAGGAGAGGAAATGTAGGTTATAAATAGATATCTAAAGAGCCGTCCTGTTTATGGCAACAGGATGTGCGAGACACAGAATTCTTTGTGAATAAATGAAACTGTGTGCTTTTACAAGACAGGTGAAAGGCGCGTGCGTCTTTCATCACTGCGCGAGGCTAGCGTGGGTCACCTTGAGCATAAGGGAAGGAGATTACAAAGGAAGCTAACGAAGACGCTGATCAAAGCGGCTCAGCGGTAACGAGTGGCAGGTGCTTTGAGGCACGCGGCTTCCGCCGCCACGCAGAGACCCGACTCCGTCTCGCGCGGAGGGTCGACCTGACCAAGCTCCACCGGCGGACGGCAAACACGATGTTTTCCGTTACCGGTGTCTGAGCTTTGTGGCCAGACCCCATGCGGGTATTGCGTTCACCTTAGAGTGAGCAGTATTTCAAATGCAAGCACTTGAAACATTATGGCAAAGACGCCTCAGATCACAGATGCTAACGTTCTGAAAGACAACATTCATCACTCGTTGCAACTGCTCTTTTTTTCTTCTTCTTGACTTGTCTTTTTAATTTAGTTGCTCAGTTGACCTTTTAATCCAACATGACTTACAGTTTCTCTGCACATGGTGAGCGGGATGTTTCCTTGTTGCCCTGCAAATTTACTACCATGCTCAGTGGGCCACAGCAGAACCCCTTATGAGACCTAAACCCGTAACCTCAAGGTCAAAATATCATGACCTCAATGTCTTTCCCCCCCTTTGTTAAAAGAGGACACTCAAAAGCATGACAATTTTATCCCAAAGGATATAGCAATATGTTGTTGTTGTTGTTATATACTGACAAATGTTTATGAAAGGTCTTCTTTTGTAGTTTGTTGTTACACAACAGCAGTGCAAAAACCAAAGGAAGCAAAACTCACACAAACCTTTTGTTTCGGGAACCAAAAAGGAAAACACTAAAACATCTGAAAACAATATCATTACCTCAACAGCAAGATCTTTTTCGGAATACTTTTATCATGTCTGCAATGAAATCCGGTCTTACAAGAAACCGATGATTATGGACCTGACCAGTCTATATGATCTTTGGTTGATGGAAAACATTTGAATCTGAACTTGAAACCAGTTCGGTTGAGCAACGCCCGGCAACACAAAAACTGAAGCAAATGTGCCTGGTGAACGTTTTTAAAAATTCTTTTTCAGAGACTGACACCATGAAAGGAAAGGCATTACCTTATGTTGACACATGGTATAATAGCTTCTCAATGTTCCAGTGAAGGTTAACAGAAAGCTGGTTATCATTGATTTCAGTTTTATTTGGGGGAATTTCCTTCATAAATGTGTTAAGGAATAACAGACCCGTGTTATGTGAACTCTGTGCATGTCAAAACTATCTGCTGCCTGTGAGATTTATGGCATAACCAGACAAGGACTTTGTTCTGCTCCGTGGAATAACTCAACTCGTCTTTTGGGCTTTGAACACCTGTTTAACATCTGCATGGGTATCTATCACGTAAAACCATGTTTCACATGGGCACTGCCAGGTGCTGTTGACTATAAACGCCAGTATGAAAACCATGTCTTTCCTCTCTACTCTATAAGCAACACGGACTCCTTTATTCCTTTGGCTTATTATGTTATCATTTCCGCATGCTAATAATGTTAATTTGCCTCCTGGTTAACCATATGCTTGCTTGGATATTTTTCTGATTGCTTTTTTACAAACGTTCTGTTTAAATCCTTGCCAAGGGGCTTGGAATAACTATGCAATGTCAAAGATAACATAGAAAGTTCTTTGTGTGGTTTAAACTTTTAACTCAATGTCATCATTATCCAGTTTAATTTTTCAGTTATTATAGTCTTTTTTATGTCTCAAAAGCATGAATATGAAAAGAGGCCAGATTATGGTAATAGAAGGATACCAAACCTATCCCAAATGTTGTGATACATAATTTCATTTGATACTCTAAATTTGAACTACTTTTAATTCTCAAGTTTTTAAGCAATTATTTTGAATATTTACAAAGATTGTTAGAGGATAAGTACATAGTTCCAGCATACAACAGAAACACTTTCTTATGACATAAATGACTAGTGTTTTACATTTTAAGTTTGATCTTTCACCACTTTACTAAAGTATAACGATGTTGCTAATACACCACCAGGGAGACTACTTTGGAAAAAATTTAAGTATCGGTATTCAGCACCCACAGGAAAAGACAAAAATGTTCAGTAATGTAGGTGTTTATCTTTACATTTTGTTTTATAGCCATTTGGATTCTGCAGACCTTGTCAGCTCAGTTTTACCGCTGTAGTTTTAGTTAAACAGGTTACTTAGATTATAAATGTTGATTGCAAAAATAATATCGTTTTGGAATGAAGAATACAACAGAAGGTTTAATATTCTTATCAATTCTTAATTAGAGGCACTTAATTTAGCTGGATATAACTTTCAATATGTGTCTTATTTTATGTAGCTATACTTTTTACTAGCAGGGCAGCTGTGACTTTATTTTCTGTCTGTCCACTGTAGTTATTCAAAAAAAAAAAATGCATTGAACTTTGAGAATATAACCAGTTTTGACTGTTTGTGTGGTCATTACCACAATGGTAACACTTGTGGGCTCCATGTTAGTTTGGTTCATAGTCATTCATTTACACAAGTTAACAACAAAAAATGAGATTTCTTTTTGGTTAACATTCTTTACTCTGCAATTCACACATAAACACACACACACACACACACACACACACACACACACACACACACACACACACACACACACACACACACACAC
>JABJVR010000007.1:4604287-4634423 GCA_025773905.1 Chitala chitala | reverse complement strand
CACACACACACACACACACACACACACACACACACACACACACACACACACACACACACACACACACACACTGCCCTTGGCTAGGTTATGGGATTGGGGTTTGAGGAGCCGCAATTTTAGGCGTTTCTTACATTTCAAAACACAACAGAGACCATTGCTGGAGACAAATCATTTCCAGAAAGAAACAAACTAGTAAATATCGGTAGTGCTGAAAGACTGGAACTTTTTTACTTTCCTAAGGCCCACACGAGTACGTGTCATATTTCTGCTGAAGAATTGCGGTCTAAACGACAGCTACGTAGCACGACAGGTATTTATTCTCATTCTGTCTCCAGCTCAGCCAGTCTCCTCTTGCAGAGGTCTGGCTTCCGCTTCAAGTGGCACACGTGTTTGGATCATGTTCGACAGCGCCCAGACTGTGTAGAACGTGGTTCCTCTCGTTTATTTAAGAAGCCGTGGTGACCATATGAGTGGCTAGGAGAACTCGTTCCAGCTGGCTGTCAGATGCGCAAACGCCATGGTTTCACAATCCCTCGTCCGCAGAAGAATGGCAGCGCAAATGAAAAAAAGGCGGGCGGAGACGGAGAAAATGTGCTGTTAGTGGCTGAACAAGGAAATGTTTTTTTCCTCTCTCCAAGAACTACTGGAAAACCGCACACAACCCAAATTAAAAGAGTAAAATTCATCTTCATTGGTCTTCGTCTTCGTTCAGCTGTACGGTTTATCATAATAAATAAGGGCTGGATAATGGTGAAAGTCCCCTAAGTGGCTGTTGGCTATTGGCAGCCATTTACGTAAATTGGTAATAATGTGTTCTTTCAGATTTTTACATTAACCTCACATTTGCTATAACCATCTTGAAACAGATGCCAAATGATTAAAAGGATTATTAAATGAATCTCAATATAGCCCTGACGGCAGTTAAACTTTTATAGAACATTTAAATAACCATATTTTATACAATACTACCACTGACCTGAAGACGTCAGTTTGCTAAAATTCAGAAAGTGAAAAGTATTATCATTCAGCGTTGAAATGACTTGCAAACAGGAAAGAATTAGTTCAGCTGTAATGAATTGTATTAATTACTATTCTGTCATCATTCAGCTAGGAACAATAAATGTTGAATTTTCCTGGAATTCTTTGTTTTGTTACTGCAATTGGATAATTGATAATATTTTTTATATATTTTTAAATTAGAAGAAAAAGTGAATAAGTAAAAATGCCACAGAGGGCATGTCAAATTACAGCTTCATATGTGGAATTATATACTTCTTTTTGTTATTAGGAATGATACTGTTTGTTAACACACATGACATGGGATGGAAAAATGTAATGGCTGAATTATTTTCATTAGCTATTAGCACACAGTGGATTGTTATAACAGCTTTTTAAAATTACTTCACCTTTCACTTCTTATTTCCATTTTTATTCCAATTCTCTAAGTCTATTGGTGTCCTTCTGCTATTTCCAATTTTTTTAATTTTTAATTTTTTTCTTCCCACTCTATTCCCACCTTGTTGAAGACATTTGGTTGCCTGATGCTGTTCAGACTGGATATGTCTGAGGAACGCTTATTAAACAGAGGGTAACGGTTAAAGCTAGTCCATCATGCAGGGTTGCCAGATCGTGTCAGAAATTTAAAATATCTTTCATTTCATTCGGACTGGGAATGTTTGTCTGCTAATGTGGTGTTAACATATCGGAAATGTTTTTGCTCCCATTCAGGTAGGTATGCCAGTCCCATTATTGCTGTGTTAATTAATACGCTTGTCTTGCACGTGCGGATATACAGCTATAATTATTAAGGTTGGTAATCGGACACCACCCAGCAAATTTGAGTAAATGGAAATATGAACGTAATCTTTGCGATGTGTTGATGATAACTGCACTTTCCAGAGCAGTCAGCTCTATTCGCTACCCGATCGCGCTTCCTATTTGCTTCTAGACCTGCTAGGTGTACTTACAGTATCTTTTACACTATCAATGGACCAGTGATTGAAAAATCTTGCTAGGTGCACACACATAACACAGTGCTTTACAGCTCTCAATTCATAAACTTGCATTGAGGGCAGCATAAAGAATAGGCGTGTGATGCTGACTGGTCCTGACTTCATCAAGCCCCTGCTGCTATAAAAAAGTGAGGCCAGAGGGGGAGGAGGGCAAAGAATTGTGCCAGAGCTGATAATGATACCATTACACTAATGGACCCAGCGAATGAAAGACTGGCTGGATGCTGTGTTTTATCACCAGAGGCGTCATTTTTCTTGCTGCATTTGTAATGTCCGGAGTACTGAGTATTGATTAGCCCATCATGGTACAAATCCTCTATAAAATTACTTATTGCTAAGGAAGTGATGATCCAGCGGCAGCCAGTGTCCCGGGCCTTTTATGGCCTGTTAGAGGATGCACGATAGACTGTATATGTCCTTGTGATTGAGGGCTGGTTGTGTGTGTGTGTGTGTGTGTGTGTGTGTGTGAGACTACTAACATTTATGTGAAAAAGGTAGGAATTCACCCTAGATGAGCTGGGCAGTTACCTTTGTCAGCTGCAGTTAAGCCACATGAAAATTCACACGCCTGGACACATGCACACACATACACAATTGTTTAACTAAACTGAAGTATTGAACTGAGTCACGCTAGCCTCATTTGGTTCTACTGGACATTCTAAAAAGCCACAGAATATTACAACTTCTATTTGTTTTTTTGCTTTCATTTTTAAAAAGGAGAGGCCATTCAGTGCATTCTAAAATTCTGTTTTCACTTTGTCATTGTAGGTTACTGAGTGTAGATTAATAAGAAAAAAATGAATTTGAATGATTGTACTAACAGGCTGCAACATAACAAAATTGAAAAAAGCACCGTATATAGATATAGAGCCTTCCTTCAAAACGAAACAGGTGTAGAAACAGTGAAAAAATACATGTAGGTGTTAAAGGAGATTTGTGGACAGTTAAGCTTTTTTTCAATTGTGCTATTGAAGCATTTCTTAAATGTCTCTTAATGGTCATTTAGCTTAAAATAATCACCATCCTGATGTTTGTTTTGGTGTGCACTGGAAGTTTTTGTGGTGTTTATTTCTGTAGAACATTAGTGGACATATAATTAATAGAAACAACTTAAAGTTTCCTTTTTAAGGTTCCATGTAAAAAAAGCACACACACGCGCACACACAGACACACACACACACACACATACACACACACACACACACACAAACTCCATCATGTTGCCTATATTAAATTTGTTATTATTGCAGCGCCAACTCAAAAATGCCAGTAGTGCAGAACACGTGACTATAAATCTAATAACATTCATCCATTATTTTAAAACAATTTCACTTATTTCCTCCTTGTCACTTACTGAAATGAAATTAAGAGGTGCATAAGAGCACATTTTAAAAGACTTTAAAAATGGCTGGGCATGTTTTAAAAAAACTTTATAAATATAACAAATGACCTTTGCATGATTGCAAGCCATGAAAACGGGGCCCCCAGTGAATAAAACGTCAATGAATAGGAATGGGGGGGGGGGGGCGGCCTGTGAATATGCTTTGTGATCTGTCATTTTTGTGGCCTTTCATGGCCTTCCAAAGCCATTTATTTAAAGGTGTAAACTTCCCTCATCAGCATATGTTTCATCACCTCTGCCCTCAGCTAATCAAACAGTTTACCTTAAGGGAAACATTTATCTCTCATTTTCATTACTACTATTTCGGTGCCTCTGAAGATTTATATTTCTGTCTTCAGAGGGCTGTAACAGTGAAACTAGGTATTGATCTGGATATTTGGCCATTTCTGTCCGCCTGCCATCAATATCATGTCAACATCAGTCCATGCTGTGGTTGACCCCGTGAATTGTTGCTGTTTTTTGTTCCCATTGGAGTTCAATGATATACTGTTGTGAAAACCAAATCGATGAATGAATATGAAGTTTGTAGTAATATTTGGTGATCCAGAGGTCTCCGTGGTGACATTGATCGTGTTTAAGGACAGGAGCTGATTAGTCGGTTGTTTGGGTTTGGAAGCTCTCTCTCTCTCTCGGTGTGTATATTAAATAAAGCCTGACATTAAAAATAAATAAAAAATGAAGTGCAGACTGCTTCCACATGGACCGTGTTCTTTTTATTCAACACGCTATTGAAAACACGAAATGAAAACGATGGCTTTAAAGAGAATTAAAGAACTATCAAATGTTATGAATTGGGAGTGTCTTTTGTTAAGTGTATTTGTATTATAATTTATTAATTTTTTGGTTACATTTCTGTGGTTGGTTGGTGCCCTGCCCAGGGTGTCCTCTGCCCTGCACCCCGTGCCTCTTGGGATGGGCTTCAAGCTTCCCATGACCCTGAATTGGATAAGTGGTATAGGGAATGGATGGATGGATACATTTGTGAAAGGGCTAAAAAAAAAAAGCAAGTACCAAGTTTTTTTTTGCCAAATATGTCTAGGAGACATATTGCAGTATGGAAAGTCATTGCTGTTACTTTATTTTGCTGAAATGATTTTCTCTGTTTGTATTTCATACTCAAAATGTACTTTCTATAACAATCTCGTGAGAACAGAGTTGTTCAGTTCATTTCTATTCACATTGTTTTGTACATGGAATGTTTTCAGTTGGTTTACAGGTTAACTAGGCCTTTCTCTGTTCCCAAAGCAGGAGACCTGCTTTCTCAGTATGCAAGAGGATGACGTCTGCTAATTTGTATTTTTCTGTGTTGCATGGGTAATTCAGACTGTCTCATCAGATACACTAATGCAGGAGTTTAAATGACCTGTGTTTATAGGGGTCATCTGTCAAAGAGGTCCTATCTCAAGTGACATACCCAAAGCAATCAATCAGATCAATACTAGGACACCACTCTATACCTTTGCTTCCCCCTTGCTCCCTACCTGCTGAATAAACATGTCTGACCCATCAAGCCCCCTATGAGAACACAAACTAACAAGGGCTTTCATGAACCAGTCAAGCCTAAGGTCTAGTGAGGTAATTATTTTAATTTTGCTAGTGTGGTGTGCCATTTATCACAGCTGCCCAGGAGATTGTGACATGCCCAGGACATGTGGCAGAGACTCCTGACACACGCTGGCACTCAGCTGGTAGGGAGGTGACATGAGACACAACGGATGGGTTCAACAGCACAGGTGGGTCACTTGAACTTCCCCTTCATTTACATGTATTTTTTTTTTCATTTATTCTGTATAATGTCCTTGTATATTAACAAGTTATTCTCCAATAGTTAAAGTGGAAAAACATTATCCCTCAATCAAATAAAACACTAATAAAACCATTGTAGCGCAATCTCCTGAATAGTTTTGAGAGCATGGGAAAGCTGGCTATGTTAACTTAGTGTTCAGTGTTTATGTGAGGCAGCGGTGCAGAAAATGCTGAAGCCTTTTAAATGATTCATTTAAAGTGATTATGCTCCTTAGATTCTCTTGGGCACTGTAATTTCATTGCTGTATATTGGTGCGTTTTCCTAGTGCAGGCTCACCTTTCCAGTGCCGAGCATGTATCCTGTGGGAGTGCTGCCCAAAGCCTGGTACACATTACTGTTTCCTTCCCCCATTCAGTAAACCTCCAGGAGGGCTCCTCATGAGCCACTGTAAAGTCTTCTAGCTAATTTGTAGACATTTTGATTTTCCCCATTTATAACAGTAATAAAATACAATTTCAGTGCTGGGCGTTACTTAACAAAAGGATGATGGGCAGTGCTTAACCGTTGGGACTTTCTGCTTTTCCAACTGCAAGGGTTACTTACAGTTAAATAGGACATAATAGCCCCCCCTCCCCAATGTGAAGAAAAAGAGTCCCTCAGGCCCAGTCCTCAGTCTGTGTATGAGAAATCAGAAACACGCACACGGATACAGGCGTGCAACCTCGCACTCCGTATTCTACAGCTGCTGGGTAAGTGCAGTACCAAATCACAGGCCGTAGTAAAAGGTGCATTGCGTGAAATTATCTTGATATGATTGCCAAGCGATTCCTGTGTTTGGGCCTCTTCCCATTGGTTCAGTGGTCCACAGCACCCCTACTAGCGCTGTCAACCACATGATCAAAAGTGCATGAAGCAAACAGCCCTGAGTGACCCACCCCGCCAACTCACATCATAATATAAACAGAGCCCTCACACCAAGCCTTGTTCCTCTGTCTCTTTATTCAGATGAGCTTTGGTGAGGTTATTAGGTCAGTTATGGTAGAATTGCAAACATCTTTTCAGTGAAGAAGATCATGAGGAATCCCACAATGCAACACTGGAGCCACGGTGCCAGCTCTGCTAGTGCCCTTTTCTACTGGATTACGTCTGGTGTCCTAGGCCACAAGGTGAGTGACCCCACTGTCATCATCTCAGCTGTCAGCAATGACATGTGACTGCAGCCTGCTCCTTTAATGTGACCACTACAAAAGGTCACTGTCCCCAATTGTCGTCTGTCACAGGGCCACTAAATCAGAGACAACGCAGAAGTCTGTATCCGATGACCCTTTAACACGGGGTTTGTCAACAAG
This sequence comes from Chitala chitala, assembly GCA_025773905.1. Classification (NCBI taxonomy): domain Eukaryota; kingdom Metazoa; phylum Chordata; class Actinopteri; order Osteoglossiformes; family Notopteridae; genus Chitala; species Chitala chitala. Next base: position 4,627,913 of record JABJVR010000007.1, on the reverse strand, counting down.
TTAAACTTTTCAGAACGTGCCTGCCAACTGGAAGCTAGACAGTGCACCTTTCAGTTGGAACAGGAACCAGTAGCTGGTTTAATTTACTAATTTGGAATTGTTTGTTGTGTGTTATGGTCATTACAGCTTCTCCTCAGTAATACAACCGTGAGCATGCCAACATTTATAATGATGCTTTAAATTCCTTCCTTTACATTTGTTCATTAAAGCTAAAGAATTACCTCTGTTCTTGCACAGATTGTTAAAGAAACATTTCTGTCCTTTACCACTCGAGAGGAAACAATACTAGAAATGTGTATAGTTACAAGATTGTTAATTGATTTTGTAATGTTTGTCCGGAATTTGTTCACAATAGCAAGTCGTTTTTCAGCAATAGAATGAAGGCAAATGTTTGTTTTGTTGACAAAACCGCCGAGAACTTGCTCCAAGCCTGAACAGACAGCTGTCTCTGAGCCATTATGGACCTGGCAAGCAAACCGCATCTGACGAGTGTTTCAAACAGCACGACTAATGTCCTGGCCAGTCTTTTAACATGACAGCTTGGTAACCCAGAATCAGGGCTGGTTCTGGTGCTGAATGCCTCTACTGTGAAGGTCAGGATGCCTTTTCTTTGTCTCCAAACAAGCACATGTGTTGGCAAGCATGCTCCTTTGTATGCATCATCATGTCATTTTCTGCCCATTTTAATAGTACAGTGTGGAAATAGATGAAAAATATATCTTAAAAATTTGACATACTTATAATAGTGCACAATCCACAAGCAGAGAATTCTATATACTGGAATAACTTTGTCTGCTTGTATTTTATTTTATTTTTTTTAACTTATTTTTATATATTTTAATGCTGTTATCGCATGATAGCATGTATGCAAAAGTATAATTCCAGTGACACAGAATGGTGACATTTCAGAATCACACTTTGTGTGGTTCACTTTAATCTGAATGAGCAATTCTACAGTTGAATTGCCGTCACTGTTCCCCAACTCCCTGGAAATAGATAGCTTCCAAGGACCAACACATATTTTTAAGTCATTTCAGCTCACTGGGATGACAATAGGGATTAGTGTGAAGGTTTTTAAAACATTTTTGGAGGGGGAAGCTGAGTTAATTCTCTCTTATCAGCATCTACAGGATGCCGCGGCAGCAATATTTTCTTGACTGTCAATTAGAAAGAGGATCATAAACTTCAGGAGCATAAATGTTCTAACACTGGTGTTACGTGATGCTAAGCCGGTGACAGATGTTCGTAGTTTAATTCTCTGCTTCGCTTTCTTTTCCTCTTTTTTGTCTTATAATTAATTTATGTATCATTTATTTATTTATTTATTTTCCCACGGTAATCTCGGGTGCCACCATTGCGCTTTCCTTTGTCACTCTTCTCTATTCTCTAAAGGCTCCATTAGCAATGGCGCGCGGTGTCACGAGAGGGAGAAGGTAAACAGAGCGCGCGCGCGCGCGCAGTCTGTGCATGCATTACCGGTGTGCGAACGGCAGCCAAAGTGCAGGGGATGCGCGTTTCTTTTTACCCGGTAAAGGGGGAGCCACGGCAGAATCCATTTGAAAAAGGCTGGCGGAGCCCATAGTTTTGTTTTGAAAAATGAGTCGTTGGGCGTCCTTTGTTCGGGCGTTTGATTCCGCCGCTGATCAGGTGTGCCGGGGATTTCTGCTTACTCTAGTAAAATTACTGTACATCAAATGACAGTATGGTGGGTAGTCTGTCAGAAAAGTCGCAGCGCATATGGGCAGCGTCAGACAGGAGCCGAGAGAGAGAGACGGCTAATAGGCGCGCACTCGCAGCCCCCCCTGCTCCCCCGGTCCTCTGACAGCTCCCGGCTTTTGTTCTCCCTCCCGACCCACTTTCTGCCGGGGATTTGTGACATGTTTCACACGATGATCAAAGGAGCCGCTGACACGTGATTAGGATGTACCGCTTGTTTACAGCTGCCTGCGCGCAGGACCTCCACACAACAAGGCGACTTCAGCTCGGCTAATTAAATTTGCACCTGGGATCCCAGTTGTGACAGGACCTGCAGTATATTTATTTATGCAGCGCCACACGTTGGCTACTTGCGTTGACATTTAGGAAAGGTGCAGCCGTTACACAGGTTTCGCGTTTTGCCTTTTGCTGCCTTTATTGTGGTATCACACGTTTCGGGGGCAGCTTCGAATTGTTATTATGAACATGAACTTTCATATATTAGCGCAATCCCAATTTCTGTATGAAAATATATATGAAGTGGCTTAAACCCTCAGCATATTTCATCCATCCATCTCTTTTCAATAACTACTTATCCTGCCGTCGTCATCACATGGTTTTTCAGTAGTCCAGTGCCTTGTTGCAATGATTATGTCTGTGCTGTTTAGTTAGTATGTTTATGTATGTTAAATTGGGTATGGGAATATTGACAATGAAGCCTGTACTTTTGACTTTAATATAAGAAAGATGTTTCATTTTGAAAAGCGCTTTTTGAAATACTTACCCAAATTAACAAGGCTTGTCGTAAGTCAATATTGCATTACATATTATACAAAAGTAAGATATGAATACTATATATGTTATAAATACAGTAGAATATGTCTTAATCTTCTGAAAATATATATTAACAAAAATTTACAGTAAAGTCATCAGATTATACTTCTTTCAAATATCAGAAATTGTTGTGAGGGTGTGAATATTGAGAAATGTGTGTTTGTGCAATACTGTGTGTGTGTGTGTGTGTGTGTGAGAGAGAGAGAGAGAGAGAAATTACACTGGCCAGAACTCTCCCTAGCAATATGACCGACGTGTTAACCACACAGCAGCAGAACTGGTGGCATATCCACCCCTTGCTCCCAAGCCTGTAGTAAGTGGTGGTCATGGTCTATGACTTCAAATGAATAAATATATGTAAAACACTGACTAAAAGCAAGATTAATTGCTTTTGAAATGCTGTAATACAAAGATCACCAGACCTGTCTTAACTACTACTTTGTGTTTAAACCTTTCATGTTCGTCACCTCTGTACTGTGCCAAGAATTTATACTTTTCTCTTTCTTTGCATAAGTGAGTGTGGGGGGGGGGGGTAAATACAGAAGGGAGAAAGGGCCAATCTGTTGACCATATTTCCCCCCTCCATATTTCCCTATAAAATTTACACTATAATTCAGCCAGAGGGTACACTTGGAAATAGAACATCACACTTTCTACAAAATACAGTCTGAAAAGCTTAAGAGTTAAAAACAAAATCAATGAACCATCTACCACAACCAAATGCTGCATATGCCTTGCATATGTTTCTTATCCCTGTATGAACTGTATATGTTGAATTATTTATGAGCACATATCCTGACACAGATATATAGCTGGCAGCTAAATCCTGACATTCTGTCACTTTCTCATAGCCAACACGACTCATCGCGTCCTCCTAACCTTCGCCCTGTCACAAAACTACACAGGGACCTTATGGAAGGAGATAGTGTCCCATTGTGGTCGGCCTCCTCATGTAGAAACTCTAATTTTATGATTTACCAACATCACATTTGTGATATTTTCTCTACAAATGAACATTTAAAACAAAAGGCAAGGGATTGTTCCCATGCCAAGATGGTCTTCCCAGCAACATAAGGCTGGTGATGTGTCAATGCTGTGGGAACCACGGTCCCCTCCTAGCACAACCGGATTCCCTGCACATTGCCAAACAAGCCTGATTATCCCACTCCAAGGATTCCCCTCCAACTGGACCAGTAGCTCCAGAATGACAGTCAAACCTGTGCGTCTGTGTTTCTAATGGTACAATTCTCACGTGCCGCATGAGAGCTCTACAGTTGATTTCAAACCAATATAATGATTCCCTAAATAATAGGTAAATAACATCACTGGCTTTTGAATTTTGGGAAAAGGTAAAGGCTTGTATCTGGTTGTATCTGGAAAGCATGCATGGTGGTTTGGTGTTTGATTCAATGCTGTTGCAGCAGTCAAGTTGGAGAGAAACATGTCAAGTAAAGTCAACTGCATAGTCAAAAGATCCATACAGCATAGTGCAGTACAACATATTGTTCCACAGTGTAGCATGTACATTTATATACTGTACAGGCAGTACATAGACTACAGAAATACAATAATACTGAAGAAGCAATTAATTAATTAATATAAGCAACATCCATCCATTATCCATCGATCCATTCAACAATTTTTAATAGTACTTGTCCTTTCTAAGGTCGCAGGGAGGTCTAGAGTCTATCCCAGGGAACTTGGGGCACTCAGCTGGGGACACCCCAAAAAGGGCTGTAACCTGTTGCAGTACAAACAACATATATAATATAAATAAATTAGGCAGCAGAACTAAGTATTGTAAAGTGACTAATGCTAATGGGGAAGGAGTTCAGGATGTTACTACTCAGGATTAAATATCAGCCAGTTGTTGAGGAGCCTGCTTGAGGTAGAAAGGTCTTACAAAGTCTGGTAAATCTGGCTCAGAGGCTCTGTCTCTTTTGTTAAATTGGAGGAAGAAGAAGAGAAAATGGGAAGGATCTCTTTGAGGTTTATTAGCGCTATGAGGCACATTGTTGCAAAAGGTGCTATATTAAAATAAATTGAATTGAATTGAATTAAACCTCTGTTTACCATGGACAAACTTTCAGATAATTTTTGTGATGTGATTACTTTTTTTAGCCAGGATAACTGAGGATAGAATCCCATCTGGTTGCAGACGAAGGTGTTATCGGTCATGGTTCGCTGATGGGCTTCCGTGAGGTCTACTTTCACTGAGTTCATGTGACATAAGTATTCACAGGTTTCATGTAAGATCTCCATTCACAGGTTTCATGTAAGATCTCCATTTACGGGTTACATGTGAGCTCTCCATTTACGGGTTACATGTGAGATCTCCATTTACGGGTTACATGTGAGCTCTCCATTCACGGGTTACATGTGAAATCTCCATTCACGGGTTACATGTGAAATCTCCATTCACAGGTTTCATGTAAGATCTCCATTTATGGGTTACATATGAGATCTCCATTTACGGGTTACATGTGAGATCTCCATTTACGGGTTACATGTCAGCTCTCCATTCACGGGTTACATGTGAGATCTCCATTCACTCGTTTTATGTGTTGACTTCTCATGTCTATGTGAAGTCTTGCTGAAGTTATGGGTATACAGGACTGTTTTTGCCTTGCACCCATCACCTCACCTGGTGAATGACATGCACTTCCTATTTTAAAGCACTGTCCTCAGATACTCAGATGACTCTCTGCCACCTGTTTGGAACCCAGTGGGCCCCTGGCTGTCACTAGGTGGCACTTGGACATCACGCTAAGCGTGTCAAGCCCTTTCACATTCTTACCACCCCCACGTTTTCCCCCCATTTCCTTCTCCCCGACACTTACCTCCTCGGCCGAGTGAACTTCTGACGCTGTGTTTTGTTGTGGAAGGGCCCAGTGTAATATATTCCCTTCCACTCTAGCCAGTAATTAAAGACCTCAAAACACGGCCCGTTTTGGGTCCGGCCTATCAAATCGCCTGAATTTGTGTAATAATTAGCAGAATTGAACACTAATGTGTGATTTTTGCAGAGCCTGCCAATTACGTGCTCTCGTTAGTGTACGTGAAAGAATTAACATTCCACTGAAATGGAAAAAGCCCAAATAAAATGCACCAGAACACACCTTTATTTTTATTGGCTTCTCATTAACCTGTATTTTAGGAAACTTGTGGCGTTCAGCACGAACAGTTACCGTGCATTGGAATCGGCAAACTTTAGCAGGCTTGTAATGTTTCTGTGAGAAGGAAAAAAGATGAACTTTTTCCATTCCCAGTAGTATGTTTTTATTTGTTCACTGTGCCTCAGAAGCAAGAATATAAATTGTGCAGATTGGAAGCAAACATGAAATTTCTTTGGCATATAATGTAATTTAGAAAATGTTTACCGGAGCAGTGGTGGGGATCAGGTCCAAAACGAAGCAAAATATTTTGGCATCTATTTACAGTAATCAAATATTTCTTTACTTAGACTATAATTACTCTTATAAAATGATGAAAACTGATAGTCTTAGTATTTAACATGTAGATCATCACAAAATCATAACAAAATATGACATATCGACCTTTATATTAAAGAACTAGAAAACTAAAATGCAGCTGTGTCACAAATTCTTATTTATTCAATTAATGTGTTTGCATGTAATCGGCTCTTAGTCACTTCCTGTCTCATGCCTATTTGTGTTTAGCCTTTCCCCGGGTTGCCTTGTGAGGTGTTTCCCATTCCTAATGCATGCTGAGTAGTCCCGTCTTCCCGTCTAATTGTTCTCCAGTTTGTGTGTTCCTACCTGCTTACACCAAGTGCCTGCTCCCTGCTGTTTTCTTTGTATGAATATGTCGTCTGGTTTTTTTATGTATGCATGATTTTTTGGTTATGGTTTTGGGATTGTGTTTTGGCTTTTGGGGTTTTTGGCTCATCACAAATAAACTGAGCTATGATTTTGGATCCCACCCCTAATTCGTGTTTTTTTACATAAACACACCATTGCAATAAACCTTGTTTGCAGAAATACATAAATCTGAAGAGTGTAGACAGTTCTTAAATATGACTGATTTGTGACCTTTTTAGGATTTTCTAGCACTACCATTACTGCATTCCTACGCTTGTGATAACACACAAAAGGTCCTCAAGGTCTTACTACTGGAAAGTTCAGAAGGCTGCATGGAAATATGGAGTTTGAAGAATCACAACCTCGAGTATATTTATGAATTCTTATTTATCACATAGATCACTTACTGAGAATTTATTAATTCAGTAAAATACCCTTGTTTACTTTTTGTAATGGAAAAGTTCAGTAAATGTGACGGTGAACAGAAGCCAAGCACAGCGTCACCATAACTGAAGATGCTGGGGCGTGTGGCTCAGCGGTGAAGCTCAGCCACCATATCTGTGTGAGACCGGCCCTGGAGACTGACTGGAGGCTCAACTAAATTGAACTGTTTGCAGAGAAAGTCCAGAGATCACTGCCTTCATAAACAAAATGTCAAAACTGCTGCCATTATAGAGGGTGTCTCCTCCTGGCTAAAGAGCACGACAGCTTCTCTGGTTGAAATTTAATGCTCCGGCTGTTCATCGATCCACAGTGCAGCTGGCGGCCAGAACGGGGCAACGTAAGGAAATAGGGGGGAGGTTGTGTCAGTCACAGGGCCGTCCTTCATGGGACCCTGGGGAGGTGGGTTTGGAGGACGTCCTGCAAGCTGCGCTCTCTCTTACCGCCTCACTGTGGCCAGCCGCCACTTTGTGTGACAGTATTGATTTTGGGTAGACCGTTTTCACAGCATTTTCACTAATGCTCAGCGTCTCCCTGGCAGGACACTTCATACAGCACTGACATCTCCATGACTACACCATCTGCCCTCAAGCCACACTGTACACTGAGCCTGTGCCAGCTGATGCTCTCACATCACAGCCAACCCAAAGCTTTCAATAACAATAACTGATTCACCAAGGAATGTTGTAAAATTACTTATTAATTTGTATGTGGAAATGTCATGTTAAAAAAACATTATAAAATCTCATGCCTTGGGACTAATAAAACTATTATTTATTAGGTTTAGAATAGCCACTGCTAACCGTAGTTAATCTTCAGTTTATCCCTGAAACTAATATTGAGTTGTGAAGTAACAGCTACCGTTAATGTGTTTCACTACAGTCCCCGTTTAAAGGAAATTACAAATTAATTCAATTAAATAACACGTGTCTGCACAATTAAGTGCTTTTCATGTACCAATAAAAATGTAAATGCACAATTTGATTTTTAAAATCATTTTTACTCTTTACCTTTTTACCGAGCTGCCGTCAATGCTTGCAATATAAATATAAATAGTAAATTAGTAATATGAAAGCATGTTCGAAATTTCAAGTATTCTTAACTGCATAGTTAAGAAGTTTTCAAAACAAAAAGTTATTGAAATATAGACACATGATGATGTTGCAGATTTTTTAAATTGTATTCAGGTTGAACTTTTAGGATGATGTAACCAAACTCCTTACTGTAAACCTTTAGAGAAAAACATAAAACAAACATAAAACAAATAATATAACGTATGATTGTGAAATAAAGTAAACCTGGGACATAAAACTGAAGATAAAAAAAGAAAAAAAATATATTTTTCAGAGTAATAACTTTTTGCAGACACATTTGAGGTTTATAGTTACCACCGTAATAGCACAATGATAGAATTAACATTGGGCCTTTCAGTGTGATGCAATGAGTTGACTTACCTACCTTGCCTTTAGCCTGCATTGTTTACTTGTTTTCTGTATTAGGTCTTTAAATCTGCACTTTCAATTACTGCTTTAACCAGATTTTTCAACATCTTTGGCAGCTATTGAGACAATCAGATTTTTCTGATATCACTTCTTCATGTTCTGGTCTTGGGAGCTGTTGGTTCATGCTGTGCGTTTGAGCCTTATAGTTACCACTGTAATAGTACAATGGTAGAGTTAACATCATTCATCATTCAGTGTGGTGGAATGAGGTTAGGTGACTGTATACATTTGGCTTGTGTCTAAACCCAAGAAATTTGATCAGACATGCGTTTGGGCTGCAGCTTCTCCTCTTGCTATCTCAGACTCTCAGTATTTCCTTACTGTAATTACATTACATTACGCTACATTATTTTCTGTAACTTTTCTGTCACCAGAAGGTCAAGCATTTTCTCACTGATTCAGTGCTTAGTAATCCAGGTTGGCTGGGTTGTTTAATATGAACTTGTTTTGGTCCTTACTGTAGACAGCTGACACCGACTGGACTTCACGTATTTAAAGCAAAGAGCCAAGTACAGCGTGGATCTCGACAAAGTCGGACCTGAAAAACGTCGAACGTGAAAATGTTGCAGTAAGAAATTGAAGTTAACCAAATGTCATACTGCTGCTGCCATTTAAACTGCCCGTGTTACTGTTGCATTGTTACACTGGTGTTTCTCGTACATTTTTTTTACTGAAATCGTTTTAAAAAGCACTTTGTTGCGTCCGGTTCATGTTACTTAGCAACCAGGACACTAAGCGGAGTAATTGGTATTAGAGCTTAGGTAAGGGCTAAGGTACTGCGGTTATACATCTTTAATTGATGCCATGTTTGGATGTATTAAAAATCTTCAGGTGTGATCCATCACTCGGTCTACATTTATTTGCCATCTGTCACAATATAAAGTATACTATATTTGGTCTATCAAGTAGGGCTTTCTTTTAAGATATTATCAGTACTGCCACATTATGGATTAAAATTGCATTGGTGTGTTTTATAAAAAGTAGGACTGCTGAACAATTAAAAATTTGAATTGTAATTAATCTTTTGATTTAAAAAACTGCTCTCAGTTAATCTTTCTTTCAATCTCAAACTTTATATGGCACAAATGCATGAATTTGTAACAGATAAACGATTACTCAGAGGCTTGAAACAAATTAACCTGATAAATTAATTAACAAACATTAAATTAATGCAAAAAACAATGTTTTTCTTCAACTCAGGCAAGTCACTGATATTGTTTATTCAACCAGCTGTGGAGAGAAATAAGTTTGTTCAGGTTTCTGGAACTAAGTGACGCACGCATTTTATCAAGAACGTGAAATGAATGACGGTTCCTTAGACGATAATGCAGAGTTGACATACTGTGCTAATATTTGAAGTGTTTACTGCAGCATTTACAAACGACAGTTGTCTTGTCCAAAAACATTAACTGGCCATTATGCGCTCCTGTCTCACATTCAGACATAATGTTAGAGTCCTTACCTGACATATCACAATATAAAATCCAACAAGGGAACGATTAAAACTCGGACAAAATATTCGCTCTAAATGCAGACGTGGGCGCTTAAACAATGACTTCCAGTTAGACCCAAGAAACGGAATGTAACAAAAACGAACATAATGGTACGGAACATAACGGAATACGAACACGTGTTCGTTAGCCAGAGTGCTTTATTTCCTGTAATTTAGCATTACCGATATCATAATGGATCATTTTCATTTCATAACTACAGTGTTTTCCTTTGAATATGTCTAATGGTAGGTTCATTGTTTATCCACTTGTGTACGTGAGTCGGGTCATTGAAAATTAAGATGTACCATTCAGGACAATAATCTGAAATCCTTAATTTCAAAACACCTTTGCCAAAAAGTCAAGCAACCCACACCACCAGCAAAATGTGAATGGTTACTTTTAATCATACAATTAAACAAAGTGATCCTCTGGAAAAAATATCGCATTAATTAGTTAACACAATTAATTGCAGGCCCTAAAAAACTAATAGTGTTATAGCATGCTGGCTGGAAATGTGCAGGTTGCAAATGATCCCTAAACCAGTCAAACCGGAGACTAGAACAGGTGTCCACAGCAGGATGGCTGAACCTGGTATTCAGGGACCTACAGTTTTGCTCACCTTCGGAGGCAAAGAAAATGCCCTGCACAGGAAAGAGCAGGGCAGGCACCGCAGCTCTGGAAACCACGCCGGGGGCCTTCGAGGGTGGGTGGAAAGTGGAGTTGGAGTAATTAACGAGTTGTTAACGACAACGCTGGCACTCAGGTAACTCATTTGGAGAAGCGCTCCAAACATGGCGCAGTGAGTTTGCTGCTCAGGACTACGTCTGGAATGCAGGCCACGTGTTCCTGTAGATAGATGGCTGGCTCTCTGATATTAATGACTCCACCTTCTCCAACCTGCTGTTAAGTGAAATGAGCAATGCTCCCCTCCAGACTCGAACAACAATTAGCAGACCTTTAGAATCCCACGGATTGCCTCTGCAAACCAACTTTGGCAGCTATCTCATTTTTCACAGCCCGTTTTAATAAGAGTGGACTTTCAGGGGGCTCCGCAAGATTTTGTCTGCCATACGTGTCTACATACGTGTGTGTGTGTGTGTGTGTGTGTGTGTGTGTGTGTTAAAGTCCAGGAGTGTAGTTCTGTGTAAGGCTTTCCAGGTACAGAGCCTATGTCCTTTGGGTTTTTGCTATTGCTTACATGTGCAGCATGATCAATAATCAATACAACCGTGCATGTGAGTGGTTCTGTATTCATGATAGTGGTCACATGTGCCTGTGTGTAAATTTGTGCTGCTAGTTTGTATGGATTACATAGATAGCAAAAATTGTGACTGTTTGTATTCTTGAGTATGGTTCATGTGTTTGCTTGTGTGTTTAGTTTGGACAAAGCGAATGAGGACGTCCCAGCAGAGGTGTCTGGGCTTTCAAAACGTGGCTTGGTGATGGGGAACAAAAAAAAGGTTTACCATTAATGGCAGTTTTATCATCTGTGGGTTAATTGTTACTTGGGAGAAACAGCAGACTGGCCTCCTGGAATCCTGTTTGTGTTGTTTCACACTCAGTGCCACTCGGCCTGTTTACTTTAAAAGTGTTTTCAATCATTCATGCGGCGCTTGACGGTAGCTGCTGCTTGTGTGACCCTGACACATTATCCACCGGTGATGGCAGTGAAGACTCTGGCCACGGAAGTAGCAGCAGCTTCACACAGGGGGAACGGATTATTCATGGCTCCGCTCGGAGGACTTCTCAGAGCAGCTGGTCTCCCCCTTGAAGGCCGCTGTCATGTACGGTCACAGGGGTTAAACACTACAGCTCAGCCCTGTCTCTCAGACAGCAAGCGGCAAAAACCCATTTGTGCCTGGTGTTGCTGCTAATCAGACCCTTCTCGGAGCAGGGTCTACCTAACAGCAAATAGTCCCAAGAGGTTGTTTTTTGCCTCCCACACACGTTGAGCAGAAAGCATGTTAGTTTTGTTTTTCAAAGAAAAATTGCATCCAGTGTAAATGATGTAGGTTATGTGATTCTGTAAAGTTATGCTGTTCTGTAAAAATTGTTTTTGGAGTATTTTAAACACTTCCCTAATTTCCTGGCTACACCTAGGAAAGACGTACACTATGTTTAGCATCTAAAAAACAAATTATATACTTATTATATTCTTCACATACAGTATGTGTGTGAGACTGTGTGTTTTGGTATTCATATGAGTTTGTTAAAATAATGATTGACTTGTGCTTTATGTGTTTATTTGTGCTTGCCTGTAAGAGTGTGTCATTTGATAGCGTTTATTCCTTTGCTGCTAATACCTGCCTCGCACCAACAAAGTTTGCAAATGCATGGAATTGATCTTTCCTTCTCCTTTCAATGAACATGTGTTCTTTGGACCACTCTGAATCACATTGGATTTAAGTTCTGCCATTTTCCAAGACGAATCACTTCAACCTTCTTCTTTGATTGATCCCTTTTCTCTGAAACAGTCATAATAGAGCAGACGTTAAACCTATAAAATACAAGATATTTTATCTAACAGGTGTGCGAGCCAATGACATACAACATGCTATCCGTAGTGAAATTCTGGACAAACATATATCTGTCTAAACTTTGCTCCAGATGGAAAACAGGGAGCTGAAAACCCAGACTGTTCAGCCTAAATGTGGAAGTGTGGCCACCCCACTCCCTGCTGGGAATTTAACAACTTTACAGTATAGCACAGCACATTGCACCTGACTGAGGATTGTTCTGTATGAACTAACACAAAACAGCCCCAAAACACCCAGAAAACTGAATAAATTTACCTCACTTGTAAACTGTAACATTCCAAGAATGTTCCTCACACTCAGTACTTGTAAGCTGGGTGCTGTACACATGTACATCAAACTGCAGTCTACTTCTCCCAACATGAGGGATATGCTACATTTTTCCCCCTCTCCATATGTTCCCGACACGTCTTTGTAATTCAGCCCAGTTTGGGTGGTAGCACTCCCCTCAATGGCATGCAGGAAGTGCTGCTGATGGCCATATTGGTAACACAGTCTGCTTCTCAGAACATGCACCCTCATGCTTTGCTCTACAAAGCTATATTTGTGTGAACACCACACATTTCCATGGGGACTTGGTGTTAAACTTCCCTCAGCCCCAGCTTAAAGGCCTTGCGTTTGGTGGCAAGGTGACACTGCGCTTCCAAGATGTAAGAAGGAAGCAGCCTGGTAGTGACTTACCTCCCAGACCTTCGAAATCTCCACTCAGCCCTCACCACACCAGGTCCCTGTGGACACTACGCAGATTGTGTCCTGCTCAGGACCAGCCTAGCACCGCTGGTGAGCACAGTCTGCCGTGCAGCTGTGCATTTTCAAGGACAAGGGCTTCCTCACTTTAGTGTCTGCTCTGCATCAGCTCCCAAGACCAGATGATCAAAACGTGATATCAGAAATAGGAATTTGATCGTCTTGGTAGCTGCCAAAGATGTTGTAATATGGCAAAAACAGAAACGGAAAGCACAGATTTAAAGGAACAATAAGAAAACAAGTAAACAATTCAGGCTAAAGTCTGTCATTAGAACTGATCACACATCAACTTTCACACAAAATCACATTCTGTCAGTAGGAGGTAAAACTACGTGATACCGAGTGCTGAATTTGGTTATTATTTTGTTACTATCCGACTTTGGCTGTGTCTATGAGGCTGCATTGTTGAATACTTGACTTCCTCATATTGTTTCTCCTACACAGAGATGGAACGCTATTTTTATGGCGTCCATCTGTTGCGGAGGGCCTGGGCCGATTCCCATTCTCTCTCTCCCTAGTTTTTTATTTTTTTGTTTTTATTGAGGGATGCTCGCTCGACTTGATGTGTTTGACGTGAGCGTGACAGCTCGGCCGAGCACGGGCGGAGGAGCGGCGGCAGCAGGCCACGTGGCCCGGCTGTGCGCGTAAGCCCGAGCGTCTGGCTGAGGGGCTACGGTTAAACAGGGCTGACGCACGCCTCTGCCTCGTCAACCCCCCCAACCCCCCTCTCTGGCCCGCATGCCTTAATGCCCCTAGTCTTTGCCGTGAGCTGCCGTTTGACACACAATGAATATGTGTCAGGCTGTCTGTTTCTGTTTCCCCCTCTGTTCAGCTTTTGAGCAGCCACTGGCCATGAATATTGTATATTTTGCTGATTTCACTCTTGCCTCTCCGGACATTCAATTTTTTTTTTTTTTTTTGCCTTTCTTCTGTTTTGTTTGTTTTTGTCTTTTGTGGCCTAAATAATAATGAATATTTCATTCTTTTACTGCCTAAGTCAAATCACTGAACCATACGTTGGTCTAGTGTCCATCTCTGTAAGTGCAACTTTGAGATTTGCAACTGTTGCCTCATCTTAAACTTGTCGAAACAAAATCAACTTTTAAGAGTACGGCATCAGCCTGGAGAATCCAAGTCTATCTGTTATGTATTGTTTTCTTTTTTTTAAACCAAACTTCTCTTTTATGTTTTTAAATAAGGAGATAACCTTTACGTGCCTGTTGTGTAGGATTATTAATAGCACGTTTTATATCCTGTTTAAAGTCTGCCATATTTTTGGCGGGGCACGTTTGTGTGGATAAAGCATCCCATATGAAGCTGCTTGCTTTCAGAAATGTGAGATGTACATTGTAAAAGCCTGCCATTATATACGGGCCGTGCTCGCTTTCAACATCACAGCACAGCCCGGCCTGATAAAAAACCAGCAGCAGCTGCCCTGTTGATGTATGAAGCGAAAAATGGACGAAAAAGGAGGAAAAGGTCTCGAGGTGTGAGAACTTCTTTGACGTTGGCGGTTGCCCTCGGCTCACTGGGAGCACGTGTGTAAAATGAGCAGAATGTGGGCACGGACAAGGGTTACACATGTCACATTTATTTAGGTATCACAGTTTTACTCTGCTTTTTATGAGATTTACAGGTCTGAATGGAATGTACCCCAATAAAAGCACTTTGATCCATCGGCCAGGTTGTGTTTTATTAGAAGGACAAAGTACAACACGGCATATTTTATAAGGTTGAGAGGTGCTCAACTGCATCTTAAGAAATCACAGAAACAGAAGAGGGTAATAAAGAGGGTCCTACTTTGGTTTGAATAGAAATATTCCATAGAACAGAAATATTGTGAAGCTATGATGTCACCAGATGCCCTGTGACATCAGTAAGTGTAAGAATATGTAGGTATGTATAGATACAACCATAAGCCATAACATTATGACAGGTGAAGTGAATAACATTGATATTCTTGTTACAGCGGCACTTGCAAGTGGGTGGGATACATTAGGCAGCAAGTGAACATTTTGTCCCTGAAGTTTATGTGTTGGAAGCAGAAAAAATGGACGAATGTAAGAATTTCGGCAACTATTTCCATATTACAAGGGCCAAATTGTGATGGCTAGATGACTGGGTCAGAGCAGCTCCAAAACTGCAGCTCTTGTGGGATGTTCCCAGTGTGCAGTGGTCAGGACCTACCAAAAGTGGCCCAAGGAAGGAAAACCAATGAACTACTGACATGGTCTTGGGTGGCCAAGGCTCATTGATGTTTGTGGGAAGTGAGGGCTGGACCGCGTAGTCTGATCCAATAGAAGAGCTACTGTAGCTCAAATTGCTGAAAGAATGTAATGCTTTTTCAAAAGAAAGGTGTCAGAGCACACAGTGCATCTCAGTTTGTTGTGTATAGGGCTGGGTGCCCATGCTGACCCATGTTCACTGCCAAAAGCACCTACAGTGGGCACGTAAGCGTCAATGCATGTGCGTCATTTACCTGGGAAAGAGATGGCACCAGGATACACTGTGAAAACAAGGAAAGCCGGCAGAGGCAGTCTGATGCTTTGGGCAAAGTTCTGCTTTGACACGTACCACCTACCTAAACATTGTTGCTGACCAAGTACACCCCTTCATGGAAATGGTATTCCCTGATGGCAGTGGCCTCTTTCAGCAGGATAATGTGCCCTGCCACACTGCAAAAATGGTTCAAGAAAGGTTTGAGGAACAGAACAACAAGTTCACGGTGTTGACTTGCCCTTCAAGTAGTCCAGATCTCAATCCAATCGAGCATCTGTGGGATGTGCTGGAAAAACAAGTCTCATCCATGAAGGCCCCAGTTTACAACTGAAAGGACATTAACAATGTTCTACTGATGGTTTGGTGCCAGATACTACAGCGTACCTTCAGAGGTCTAGTGGACTCCATGCCTCAGTGGATCAGGGCTGTTTTGATGGATAACAGGGGATCTACTCAATATTAGGTCATAATGTTATGGGTAACACACACACATACACACACACACACACACACACACACACATACAGAAATGTATATAAAATTGTAACGTTTACTACTATTTAACACTGATAATTCAGTGGTCTCATCTGTCAATACACTGTTGATTCTGAGGCTATTATTTTGATGCCTTGATAGTCAGCCATACATTTTATCCACTCTGCTCTGGGTAAATAGCCTAAATGCCTCCCTGGGTAAGTAATGTGACTGAACCCTACACTATCTACACCAGACCTATCAAGGTAGGTCCATTCAACAGTCTTGCAACAGCTTCTACAGCTAAAATATGGCCAAACATTGTTTGAACATATATCCAGTAAGGCCTCCCCAACACATAATAGTAAAAAAAAAAACCTTTATGAAAACACTTGCTTATTATGTTACAAACAGGTACAACTGGCCATTAGCTTGCACAATGCTGTTGTCAACGGAAGCTGAAATTGCACCATTTCCTAATGTACTGGCTGTTTTGTCAGTAAGGGGGAAATCAGACAGGTAAGAGCCATGCTTTTGGAGTGTTTCCACAGTACATCTCTTCAGACAGTGTTCAGGCAAAATCCTTCACCATTCTGGATTAATAAAGTGGCCTTTGCTTCCTCTGGTGTTGTGGGCCTTATGCTGACTGTTCTTGGAGTTTACAGGTTCTACTTGTGGTGTTTTGTGTGTGCAACAGAGACATGAAAATGAGGGGAATTGGAAAGACAAAGTTGTTCAAGTAAGTGCATGTGCTCATGTGCGTGCGTGTGTGTGTGCATGCATACGTGTGCGTGTTCGTGTGTGTGTGTGTGTGCATGCGTTTGTGTGTTTGTGCTTGTACGTGTGTGTGCTTGTGCATGTGTGCATGTGTGTATGCGTGCGTGTGTGTGTGTATGCATATGTATTTGTGCACGGTTGTGTGGCCGGCAGCAGCAGCAGTGTCCGTTGTCCTTCCCCAGTGGCTGAGGATGGTGGGAAACAGCAGGCTGTTCAGCTTCTGTGATTATGAGCAGCTTACTAAGAGAGGATGACGTGTTACAGAACAAACGCTTCTGTTTGTGGACGGAATGCAAACACGCTTCCGTGGAAAAGTACAAGTGCTCGTCTTTTGTCCCCGTGTTGTTTAGCTTATGAGACTACAGGTGTCAAGAAAGGCTTTATATCTAATCTGCGTACCTGAAAATAATACGCACGTTTGAGACATTCATTGTTTTGGTGTATGATATGGGTGCTAATGAGAGGGGCTTTATTCTGTGTGTAAATGGCATTACCATTCACCCTTGTGTTAACATTCACCCTTGTGCTTTGTGCTTCCACATAATGATTCTGCATGATAATGACAGCATATTACAGGATGTTTTGAATGTCTTTCCTTCTGATATCCTGGAATATGTAATACGGCAGGGTCTATGGACAAAACATAGATTAGATTCAGTTTCAGCTCTCAAGGAGTGAGGCTCAATAAACATTTAAGAATTAAAATACTGTTCGTAGTGTTTCAGCAAACCCAACAAATCCTGCTGAATTCTTTGGTTTTCTTCGTACGCTGTTGGTACACCTGCTTTACAGGCCTGGCTGAGGTTTTCTTCCTTGCCATTGACCTTTGACCTTGACTGAAATTGCCCCAGACACATTGTGCGTAGAGCTTGCATGTCTTTTCCAGCTGTTTTTTGTTAGTGGACTTAGTGGCACCAGCACACCTCTCTGCAAAATATCCCATCATACTAAGCACCAAATTGCCCCTCTATGTTCAAAACACAGCAGCCCAAAGGTTTACTTTAATTTTCCCTGTTTAACCTGTGTTTTCATTTTGCTGCCAATTGCTACATTTTTTTACTTCCCAGTATATTCTTTTTCAAAGCCTCTACTTCTCGCTTTTCATCCTACATCTTCTCAGAAATGCAAAGACTGTGGACGAGCCTCACAGGAGGCAAGATCGCTTTTCCTTTTTTTTTCTTCCTTCTATCATAATGGAAGCCAGTGTAGAATTTTCATTCCACATCCCACGTCAGTGTCTGGGCGTGATGTCATTTGTGGCTTTCAGAGAGAGATTACAGGAAATTAAGTTACAATTTATCTGAGCGAATGGCAGAGTAAAAAGAGTGCAAAGAAATATTTTGAGGAAAAGCCAAATAGTTTTGTATTGATCTTGTGGAAGACGGCTGGATGGGACCTTGTTTTGTCATATATACCGCATGAGGAGGATGAGGTGGTAGAAACGTGTTTTAGCTGGAGAAGAGAGTGGCTATGTTGGCCAGCAGAGGTGGAATTACCTTGTCCTTTGTACGTCCCCCCACTATCTTGTTAACTCTTTCTATGGTGGGATTCGGATGTGTGTTTAAAGGGGACACACCTTTGGTTACTGCTGCAGCCAAGCATCTCAGCATTCCATTCAAGAGCTGTTTCTGATTCTGAACTGCTTCAAAACCCTTCATTGCTGCATTTTTTTCCCAGTCTTGACAGAGCTGAAACACTTGCCATCACTGCTCAGTAGTGTGCCATTGGCCCACAATCTACTAACAGAAAATCCAGAGATTTCACAGATTTTGAGATAATTGTGTGTAAGTGTTAACACACACACACAATCAAAGGCTTTCCATCACTTAGGGGACTCAAAATTCTCCCCCTCCTTTATTTCAACTATACCTGAGAACATGTGCGTTGTTGTCAGGGCTGGCATTATTCAAGCCTTGAGTAGGACACGTGCACTGTGGGTAAATTTAGTGCTGACGTTCTCCTTTCATCTGCTTGTGCTACACAGGGTTGGACATGAACTCAATTCCCCGACCAGGAAAGATGGCCTTCGCAGGCTGCCCCGGGCCCCGTGAAATCGGCCGCATTAGAGCCGTTAGCAAAACCAAATGTTATTTTGTTAAGTGGCAGGACCTAGGCTTGATCGTGTCTCGGAGGAAAGGGGAGACTCGGGGCAGCCTGCAGGGCTTGGACACCGAATAAATCAGGCTTTTACGCTGATGCCTGCAGCAGACGGCTGGCCCCCGCTCTGCTTTATCCCCCATGCTCCTGCTAGACGTGATGGCAGCATGCTCCTCTCCACTCACGTTTCTCATGTGTCAGGGCTGCTGATGGCCCCTGAACCTCACCTGAGAATCTCTACCTGACCCCTGGTAAGGTGCCGAATCGATCACTTGGTCACACCATCACCTCTTGTCCCGGCAATTAAATTTTAATCTTTCTGTCTCATTCTTTTTTTTTTTTTTTTTAATTTCCTCTCATTTAATTGCCAGTTAAAAAAAAAAAAAGTTTCGGAAGTTCTGGTTAAAGTAACAAACATTTACAAGCTGCAGTTGTGCTTATTAATTGAGTAACATCAGTACATTTTTATATCCTATTGAAACAGCAGTTTCCCATTTTTTTAATGAGGTAAAGGACTGCTTGAAGTGTGGCAGTGATTTTTTTCATCACAAAAGACTGGCTGAAGTGAAAAGACTTGGTTGTAAGGAACATCGAGTGTCCTTTTGGTACTTGTGTATTTTTAGTAACCGCTTCCTCCTGGTTGCAGTTTCCCACCATTGGGCCTTGGTTACAATCCCTAACGCAGCGTTGGCACCAGCCATGGCACCTTTTCACAACATGACTCATACTACATTGGAGACCCAACATTTTCAGCCAGGCTCAAATCATAGTAAGATTAAGACAATAATCGTGCTACTCACAGTGACTGCTTTGCACTGCTGTTGTGGATTAACAACTCAGACAAATGCTATTTTAGAAGTTTATTAACACTGCAGTGCGTAAGTCATTCCTGCTGGTGGTCTTTCAGTCGGCTGAGGGAGTAGCAATTTTAGTAGAAATCAGAAGGTCTTCACCTTTAATAATTTCAATTTTAATTTATTTTGCTATAGCACCTTTTGCAACAAGTTGTCTCAAAGCACTTTACAAAAACACATTTCAGATAATGCAGAATTAACAACAGGCAGACGATCTGGGTTAAAGATAAAGGTAAGGCCAGACAACAGCGGAGGAGAGGAACCTAAAACTCCACAGTGTGGAGAAAAAAACCTCTGGGGGTTGACTGGCTACCCAGCCCCTCCTGGGCATGCTAACATTACAGAATACACAGTTGAAAATGGAGACTATGAATGTAAGCAGCATTATGGAGTCCTTCTGTGCTCCTGGTGGGGGAGCAGCTCTCTTCAGGCTCAAGGCATACAGGGAGGCGGGTACTGTGGGTGCCAGCGCCTCTAGCAAGGTGTCCTCTTTAGATGGATAGAGAAGGGTTGCAGAGAGGGGTTATTATATAATACAAACACTAGCAATTCCATAACAAAATATCACAGGTACACTGGCATGTACAGCAGTGTCAGCAGCAGTAATTACAGTGGGCTAAGGAGGTTGTTATTCAGTGAAGTGTTTCTGCTGCCCTCTATGAAACACTAGTAGTATATTGATCCACAGGGTTAGCAAATTGTCACAACCTTCAATAAATGTAAATAAAACCAACTGCAAAGTTTTTAAACACCGAACTAGTAAAGATAAAACCTCATTGATTGTTTACACACCTGGACAGCATTTGGGTCATTAAAATAAAGTCTCTTTATGACAAAAGTGTTGTTACTTGTAAATACCTATCTTAGCATTAATTTAAAATTTACACACTGGTCCTGTTAATACAAGGTGGCTTTTGACTTTGTCTTAACCCTTGCTGGTTTTTTGAATGCCCTTTGTCAATGTTACAGACGTTCAGACTTAGGTGGGTAAGCTCTTACCCACAGATTGAATCACTGTATTAGTGTGAAATGGAGTTTTCGCTGTCAAGTGGAAACGGGCCATGGCCAGAGCTGGGCTTGTTTAATAATCAGATTTCTGGGACATATACACCCGGGACTGGAGAAGTAGCTGACCCAATATGTTTAAAAGCCTGCTTTCCCTGACTAAGCGGAAAGGACAAGTGGAAACGGACAAAGGGAGTAAAGGGAATATTTATGGTGAGACTTAAGTTTACTTCATAACTCGTAACATAATGGCAAGTGGGACAGATTGATGGAGACAATAAATTATTGTACATAAAGTATTTCAAAGATGGTTTTGCCAAGAGACACGGTTTCAGACCGTGTCATCTGAAAAAAAAAGACAGTTTCAACCAGGTTTGATTGATTATTATTTTTTTTATTCTTTGATCAGACATGGACCAAGTAACGGATGTGACCATCACACAGGAGACGTGCTGAAGTGACGCGCGTGTGAGGTACACGTTTCTCTGAAGGCTTGTGCTTAACTTACAGTGATCGCTCTATTTTTCATGGAAATTTTATAAGTAACGACAAATCATGGCAGCCACCAAAACAACACTAAACTAACAAGAAAGATAATCCTCATTCTCCTTTAAATATCTCTTGACATTTGCTTGCTTTGTTGCAAACAAGATGGCTGTATCTTCTGAGACGAAATTTCATTTTTAATATTTTTCCTCTGGGTGGATTAACGTCGATTATGGAATGTTGCTTAATCAGTCTTTAGAAGATCCAACCAGCAGCTACTTTTGCTTCATTTCATTTCTGCCTGGACTCTGATCTTGGGACGAGGATGTGGTCAGTGCTGAGAAGGTTGTAGGGGTGGTCATAGAATAGTGCCTTATATCTGCAGAACCCTTTAGCTTATGAAAGCCTGTACACCCTTGATCTTGGTGATGCCTGCTGAAACTACATTTGACTCAGCTCTACCTGTCTGTAAGGGTTACACCTCAGGGTCTGATGTAAGATAGAGGCTGCGGTTCTGACAATGCAGTGCCAAACCTTCCTCTATGAACAGAACAAGCCATCTGACATGCGTACCACAGTCCCTGTGCCTTGAAAGCAGGTCTGGCAAAGTCACTTCTGCACAATGCATTATTTAACCATTGTTTAACTTCCTTGAGTTATTTTCTATTACTCATGGGGGTTTCGCAGCCAGTTGACCTTGGACCCCCAGAGGTAATTTTTCTGTACACCTTGGAACTTTTGGTCCCTGTCCTACATTTCTGTGTGGCTTTAACTTGAACCTAACCTATATGCTGTTTTATACCAATTCCTGTAAAAGTGCCTTAGAGAAATTGTGTTGCGAAAGATGCTATATAAAAATGAATTGAAAACAACCAAATACAGGCAAAGCACTGAATCTCCTTCCACGACATGTAGCACGTTCCTTACACTGATCCTGACACTGTGCATCGACTCCACAGCTGAAGAAAAGAGGCACTCCAATGAGGCCGGCCTTTGAATTGATAGATGTTACAGTTCACTGCTTTTGCATTCTGTGGATTTAAAACTTTGTATGGGGGGGGGGGGGACAGCGTTGAGGACTGCTAAAGCGTCTCTTGCATCCAGTGCTTCTTTTCATACCATCTTTTGGGTCAATCCCTTTTTTGCTTTGCCTTTCTCAGACGCTGATCGGCTCTATATGCTGTTTGCCGGCTCCTTTTATGATGTTAAACGCTGGTTTATTTAACGGTACACATGTTCAGATCCCCTAATCTTCTTTCTCCCTGAAGGAGCTGTACCATTGCTTTCCTTGTCATCACAGCAGTAAAGCAGCACATTGACTTTCTAGTTTGGAGGCTGGTTGTTATTTTATATATTTATGTATATATTTATGTATGTATATATTTGCCGATTAGAGAGAATGGTCCAGAGGTGGCTCTGATCTCTGTGAAGTGCACTGACATGGCCAGAAAATCATTTTAAGAAAGATAAAATAGTAAAGTAGGACAATAAACTACAGGCCTTGATCTTCAGGTCATACCAAATTTTGGGGATGAGGGTAAATTGAACTTAAAAATTTGCCTTTCTTACTGTAACACAATGTGAAGAGCCATAGTGGATGTTAAGGCCCTGTCATCCAATCAGTCCCCTCTGATCTGGGACCTGCTGTTTCAGTACTGCCACCTCCATGAAGCTCTGTGTCATAAGCATGGGATTATAGGCTCGGTACAGCAGTAAGCTTCTTCTTTTCCATGCAAAAATACACCAGTAAAGCACGACAGCATCAGCGAATACATCACTAAGCATGGATTTTCAGCTACAGTGTAAGGAATGTTCCCACAACGGTATTACGTTTAAACTCAAAGCAACATTTTTCTTTACAATCACCCGCAGGACCCTCAGGTTTGGGTGGCTACTATACATGGACCCGAGAAGTTATTACATGAGCCCACTCTGTAGGGACACAGTGTTGTACTTTTCCTTTGGATGGATATTAGCAAGTGTAAGCGCTCCGCAGTATATAACACAGTTGAACCCCGTGACCTTCCCTCAGTGTTGGTTTGTGGAAGTCAGCAGCTACAGGAAGGCTGTTGTTTCCTTGCTGTGATCTGACAGTCCTACACTAAAGGTGTTTTTTCATTGCATCAGATACCGAATGTTTGGCAGTACAAAAGAGTACCGAAGTCAACAGCACTACTCGTGTTTGTTTTCCACTGAGGTGAAAACTGGTGCCAGAGCAGAATGACATCATATGTGACCGCTACACAGTGACATTTAAAATAAAAGTACATGTTCTGCCCTTGATAATTAAAGCTTTTTATCGCCAGACTGGGATACTCAACATCATTCAAAAAGCATGGAGACAAAACGCAGAGTGTTGTTGACTCT
>JABJVR010000007.1:4596787-4599287 GCA_025773905.1 Chitala chitala | reverse complement strand
CACCTTAACAGTGTATGTGAACATTGCGTCCACATTAATATGTACATTATGTACAAAATAGTGCCCTATAATATACACATCGCAAAATGATGAAAAAGTGAAGGTATAAAGTCTAGACAAACTGAAGGCTATATCTGGACGTGGTGCATGGGCTGTTATGGAGATGGAACAGCTGAAATCTTAATGTGCACGAGATGCTTGCCTTACAAAAAATGTGTCTTTCAACAACGTGAAGCACCAATGGCATGTGAGGCAGAACTCAGATGGGACAGTCACAGTCTCCATGGAAACAAGAAGCTGTCTCAGGTGGTGGTGGTGGTTGGGGGGATGTAACAAGCAGAGGTGGAAAAGGAAGTGGAAGCAAAAAGTGGACCCTGCAAGGCGGCATCATTGGAGCAGCATGGACTAGGCCGGGTCACATCAGGACTCAGACGCACTTCAGTCCAGTTCTACTCCAAGGATCATTTTAAAACATTGTTTATCACACGACATACTTTTTTTGTTAAAGAAAGCACGTTTTTCTGACATTGTCTTTTGTCAGAATAATCTCGGTTTGATTCTGTTAGGTTCTGTGTAGGTGTACCTTTAATTACTGTGACGGTCTCTGGTTTTCACAGGCATTGCCGTGACTGCAGAGTGCCACTTTCACAGACCAGTTTTGTCATTTTGCTTGTGGTGGGGCTGTAATGGAGACAGTAACCATAGCAACTTTGTTGTAGCTGCATATAAAGATGTTCTGTGATGTGGCATTATAGAGTTAAGATACTGAATGTGTATAGACATGCTGGTCCCCAGGTCAGTCCCTCAAGTGCCAGGATACTGCTGGACTCAGAGGTACGTTGGCTAGTTTTGGCTAAAGCAGCCAGCAGGGGGCAATGTTGTGCCATTATAGCCAACACAGTTCTTATTGCCACTGAACCCCAATGAACAGTAATCACATATAAAGTGCTACTAGGAACAGAGGGGAGAATTCTCAGCTCAGGCTAGGGTGTGAGCGTTGGCCAGCACGGCCCCCGCCGTTCGCTGCTGCATGACGAGTGAAGCAGGATAGTCGCGTAAATTCATTACTGCTCTGCCTCCACGCTTTCTCCACAGATGAGGGGAATGTGCTTAGGAGGAAGCAGAAGTGAGATGTACAGCAGTGGCCTGCACATGTGTATGTGTGTGTGTGTGTGTGTGTGCGCGTGTGTGTGTGTGTGCGTGCGTGTGTGTGCGTGTGAGAGAGAGAGAATGTGTGTGTGTGTGTGTGTGCGTGTGTGTGTGTGCGTGCATGTGTGTGTGCGTGTGCGCGCGCGCGTGTGTGTGAGAGAGAGTGCGTGTGTATGTGTGTGCGTGTGTGTGTGCGTGTGTGTGTGCGTGTGTGTGTGTGTGCGTGTGTGTGTGTGTGAGAGAGAGAGTGTGTGTAATGTTGAGTGGAGGGGGGCAATCCTGGCTGGGTTCTGTTGAAATCCTGGACTACTCTCATAGCCACACAAACGTTGTACAAACCTCACAAAAACCTAGTGTGTAGAACTTTTTTCATGTATTTGCATGGTTATTAAAAATAAACAATACTGTTAAAAAACCACGTTTACCATTTATGTATTCATTTTAGTAACTGTGCCCAAAATTAAGAAAATCTTAGAACCAAAATTAGGGAATAATTCCTTAATAAATACTAGACATAAAATCCTTTTCAAAGAGCACAAAAAAGTAAATATTATTCTGTATACACAACTTCAGTGTTTTTACAACACATTCTGTAATGGAATAAAGGATTTGGCAGTTTGAATTAAAATACATATAAATACAAAACCTTAAAAAACTTTAAAAATAATTCAAGGAATTCACATACTGTACAGCAGGTACAGGAAGACAAAATAGTGTAATCTGTAGTTTTTAAAAGTCTATATTAATAATTTTTCATTCATGGATAATATTGCCATTAAACATGCCAAGATTAACTAGTAAAACACTTTGTATTACAATAAAACTGTTCAGTATTGCTGACAAGCAGGGAAAAAATTGTTTACAATTTAAAAGCCGTGTTCATTCAGAAGGGAATGTTCATCCTACAATGATTATTAATAAGATTTTATTTTCCCCTAAAACGTCCAATTTGGTCACGCTATGGTGATTAAGGTCCTGTAAGTACGGAGTCTTGTGTTGTCTAAATTCTAACTGCTGGCTTACCAGTGATGAGATTTCCTAAAGGAAACTCTCCTCTGTCCGAATGACATTCTGATAAAAACATCCAGAGGATGTTTTGTTTTGCTTTCTTGAAATTTCATTTCAGTCACTTTCTCCCCTGTTCCACAAAACGATTACCTTATGAATTGATGAGCTGTTAAATGCAGTCATACATTTGGGAAGGAAGACACAGAAAATAAAGCCTATTCAAATGTTTTTTTTTTTTTTTGGTCAAATGGGGGAAAAAGATTTGCCCTTGTTATCGATAGGGTGACATCAAGATCCGTGGGGTGGGGGTGGGGGCTTCTGGGTCTTCGTTTCCATGTGAAAG
>JABJVR010000007.1:4583874-4596687 GCA_025773905.1 Chitala chitala | reverse complement strand
AAAAAAACTAAAAAAAAAAATTCTGCCATTCACACTTTGAAGCAAACTAAGAGGCAGAGGGAAAATAGGAGGCCACACAGTGATGTAAACTGTAAGTGGGTAAGGAGGCCTGGTGGAGGCTTTACTGTCACACTGGCCAGTAGCTCACCACTGGAGGCAAAATGGCCACCTTTGGTGTTCCTGTGCCCTGGTTACCAAATGTCTGTGAACATAAAACACTGCTTTCAAGGCTGTTTACTGGTACTACCTTAAACGGATGGATGGATGTTTATAGTCTGTCAGATGTTCGATCGAATAAATGTAAGGTCTTGCATGTAGTGCAGACGTTTGTGTCTCCTGATGGCCCAGGTGGAGTTTGAGTGGCTGCGTCAGTACTGGTTCCAGGGAAGGCGTTACTCCAGGTTCTGCAGTTGGTGGAACAAGCCTATGGAGGACCTGGAGGAGTCCTGGAAAGAAATGGAGAACATGGTAAGAGATCTTCTAACTAGTAATGTTCACAAATCGTGGATTACAATCTCCCTCTGTAGGTGGTACACTTTACAGCTGACTACATCACACTACCATTTTTTTTTTCTCATATTTGAAAAATAAAAATGTCCGTTCCTGTTTGTCTGCTAGTGCCATTTGTGCGTCTGTGTGTGTTTTTTTTTTTACCTGTGTTATGAGGAATCCATGGCCTCGTGTATGAACTTTCAGCAGGACACAGTGGTTTCCTTGGAAACAAAAGTCAATTTAGAATGTCATTATTGACAGGGGCAGTGTGGTGAGTAAGGGGTGTCAGTGAAGACAGAGGGAAACGTGGAGGACTGCTGTGATGTCGCTACGTTTGTCTAATTAGCGGCACTTGTACTGTCTCTGCTCTGTGATAGATGCTGTATTGGTTTTCTCCCTTCACCCCGTCAGGCTCCCTGACTACACACAGCACACTCACATTTAGTTCTGCCATGTCACATGTCTACTCTGTATATTTCTTGCTACTGAAAAATCATTACATTGTATTGCGATTGAGGCAGGAATCGCACGTTTTCAACTATGTGTCGAATGTGCATGCGTGTGTGGAAACGATGATACGATAGACATACTCCTGTTAACAAGCAGTTATCGTTGGTGCTGATGTGGTCAAACATGGTAATTGCGAAGAGTTCTGTAACTGTGCTTGAGCGTCTTTGAAGAGGACACGCAGCTGGCTAGTGGAAAGTGGGGGCCGGTCTCTCTGTGGATGTGTCAGTGCTGCACCGGCGCACGGCGCTTTGTGAGTGAATGAGACAGCAGGGGGCGCTCTTGCATTGCTGTTGCTGTGAGGACCTGGCGACGTGTTGTCGCTGCAGAGTCCCAGTGAGCAGTAATCACATGTAACGTGCTGCCGAGGACCCGTGGAGCCGCCTCTTTTCCTTAGCAGTGGAGGTGACGACACGCCTGCTCCTGCAGGTTTGCTCCAGTTCACAGCAACGGGAGGGGGGTCTGGAGGAGGGGAGTGGGCAAATTCAGTTACAACTTATGCCTTTGTGTCCTGGAAACATCCTTCAAAGATGAGCAAATTATGTAAAGACATTTTGGTAGGAGGTGAGGAAACGAGGGACACTATGTTCATTCAGCTTGTCCTAGAGTGTCCTCTTTTGTCCGGTTCTGCCTCTGGGGCTTGGCCCGGTACACGCGGTTCAGAACACACACTTTGTACCGTCACCGTAGATGTGTGCAGCAGCTTTTTTTTTTTTTTTGTTTGTGCAGGATCATGCTGAAATATTGGATAGTTTTGGTCACCATTCATTTATTATTATTATTCATAATAATAATAACAATAATAATGCATTTATACTGTACAGTATTGGAAAAAAAATTTTGTTTAGTTCCCATTTATTAAAACTTGTTCCTAAGAATTTTGGCGGTCAGTATTTCCTCACCTTTCACGCTTAATCTCACTAACGACCCGTGCTTTTCAGTATTGTATATTTATTTATTTTGTGTTAAAAGCACTACACAGTTGGAAGAACAAAACATTTCTGTTTTTTAGACACATTCAAGATATCAGAAAATCAGGTATTATTTTTATTAGTATTATGAGCATTTTAAAATCTTCATTCACATATATTTCAATATTGGGGAGTTTGCTAATATCTGTTAGTATACTGTTCATATTATTATAGGACTGTCGTTCAGAATTGGCTAATAAACGTATGTACTGTTTCCACTAAATATATTTCAATGTAAGTGAAGGTATTGAATTCAGGAAGTTAAAAGTCTGTTTTATCTTTATTGTATCATATACTATAAATTATTCTTGTATAAATAGCTGATTTCGTTTTTTTTTTTTCTTCAAATATTGTTTTTATTTAGTCCTTATAAACAACATTGCATTCTAAATATCTGTTCATTTTGTAATTTCAATGACAAAATTATCATATAAATATCGTAAAATATTTTATCACCGCTACATTTTTCCACCCAATCTGTAATGTGATGCTGAGATCATTGTCCTTTAAATATAGGCCTCGTGTATGAGATATATTTTAATGCTGTTGTTTATTGGTGCCACTCTCATCCCTGGGGGGTACTCTCTGTCTTCTTTCTGTTGTGATGGAAATGGTGCACCTTTCATTTGAATGACATTCTGATAAAAAACATTCAGTTTTTTTTTTTTTTTTTGTCAAAACTATTACCTTTTGAATTGATGAGCTGCTAAATAGACACATAACGTGTGGGAGATAGTGAGAGAGAGGCTGAGAAAATAAAAGGTTATTCAAATGTTTGTGTTTCCTCTAATGGAGGTAAGGAAATTTGTGGCGTTATCGGCGAGTGCAACATCAAGATAAGGGCAGCGTGGATTTGAGCCTCTTAGTTTCCATTGAAAAGGGGGTGAACATGCTCTGCTGTCAGGCTTCGGGGAGACGGAGGGGGACAGGCTGGCCCGTCCCGCGACCAGGAGGCCTGGCCTCAGGGAGCTGTTCGTAGATGCTGCGGATAGAGCCCCAGTCTCCCTAGGTCCACTATCACATAGCCCTTACAAAACTGACATCTATTTAAAACGTCTAACAATAAGCAGCTTTTGGCACGCCGACAAAGAGTCGAGGATGTGTGTGTGTGGAGGGTGTCCAGCACGCACCGCCAGAGCTTCGGGTGTCTTCTCGTTTCGTTTGGTGTTTATATCATACAGTTAAATTCTTCTGTGGAACGCATACAAAGCACAGCCCTGATGGACCCTGCACGTGGAATCTGATGATATTGTTGCGTGCACCGTGGGTGACTCCAGTTTATTTACCAGCTCTGCTTGGCATGCATTTTCCATTAATTTGTCATTTTTCTTTACATCTTTAGCTGCACACATTGAGACTTCAAAAACAGCAGAAGGCAAAGACATTTCAATACCTCTCCATTTGACAGTAGGAAAAAATGTGTCATAAATGACCAAAATCTTCTTGGCATATATCAGCTATATTAATGTACATTCATGGTAAATATAACACTTTCCTGAGTATATATTCTCCCTTTGCTATCAACAAATTGGAATGGCTTCATGGTTCATTATGTACAGTGGTGCTTGTTACCCTTCTGTCATTTTCCCTTTTTCTGTTTTGGTCACAGCTATAGCTCTCTCTGGAGCTAAATATGATTGAGGGGGTTTACCCAGTGACCAGCTCACCTTTGATGTTAATAGAAATCTCCAAGAACAATTTGGATCGCTCTCATATAGAGCAGCACAATTACGCAAACAGACTAGCAAGGTCGGCATCGATAACTGATTAGGTTATTGACTAAGATGGGGGAGGTGAGTGTGTGCGAAGGGAGGGGGGAGTGAATGTAAATGTTATTGCGATGCACGCTTGTTTGATCGAACCCCGAAAGGTTAAGCAAATCCAATCTGGCTTTGTATGGCAGAGTGCAGACACAGGCGGGAGTTGAAAATTCCCAGGACAGGGAATGAATTATCATATTGGCGATGAAATTCTTGGCCTCCGACGGACAGTTTACTCTGGCTGTAATGCATTTAGACAGCAATTGGCCTTAATAACCTTTATTGACTTCAGTGGGCCAGAGCCAAGAATCTAATTATTAAAGTGTATCAATTTCATTGCAGTTTGAAATTGCTCTGTATATATGTAATTATTTGAAGGTCAGTTGGGGCAATTTATCTTTATTTCTCTGTTTAATGTGTTTGTAAAACATTATAAATGTGAAATGCTGTTCTGAATTTCATCATGCAGAGTTTCAGGGATTGCATATTTAGGAATTTTTTGGCATGTTGCGCAGCGAGGGCTCGCTTGAGGAAAGCGGTACCGCAGCTGTGGCAGGCGTTTTTCCATGTTTTTAATTTTAAGTTCTATTTCTCTGCACATTTTAATCTTTTAACGGCGCACACGTGCACGCCAGACGCATGCCAGAAGTGTGAACCGAGCAGCCATGAGAATAACATCACCATCGGTAATCGCTGCTGCTAGTTCTCAAAGCTCTTTGTGCACAAGGGAAATATACAACGAGGTGCAAGTCTCCCTTTATTGTCGCTCTGCTGCAGCTCGGTAACAAAACCTTATCGAGCAACATACAAGTTTGCTTTAATTCTGAGCTTAATTATTGCAGCGAAATCCAGTTTTCTTTTAGGCCAACATTACTTGAGGTAATACATCCCGCTTTGGCTTTTGTGCCCAAGATTAATTCTGAATTATTGTTGTTATTCATGTTAAGTACAACTGTAAAAGCAGATGACATTTTTACATTATAGAGCCAGCCAATTCTGATTGAAAAATAAAGAATCGTGGGGGTGGGAAGGAGGTCAGGGTGGGGGGTGTTAGCAGAACTTGCAGGCTAAGGTATCTTCAATTCTCTTTGAAGTGCTTATTCACCAGGATAAGCAGAATTTTAGGAAGCGACTGATAGTGCTCAGGGTAAATACTTAAACCCCTTCAGAGACTTTTACACACCGATACTGCACTCTCAGAAAAAAGAAGACCACTTATGTTTCCAAAAGCAACAACAGTCCCATGCTTTGTACCTTAAGACAGATATTGAATAAAACTCTACTGAGGATACATCCTGTGACAATATCTACAAGAGCATCAGCTCCGTGCAGGGCTGCAGATCTCTCCGTCTCTTCTTTTAACCCTTTGCAGGCTGCAGGCCAAGCCCCAAATGATTCTGCCTGGGTAAACAAAGCCCTCACTTCTTGTTTAAGAAGTTCTGCACCTACAGACGTTATGAGGAACTCTCCTTTCACACCTTTTAAAAGGCAGAGCTTCTTAGGTTTCACCCATCTTTTTTCTTGTTCAAATCACATTTTGCGTACAAATTTTTATGTACAGCAGTTTTTAAAAGATTTAAGCTCTAAAGATAATTTTTAGAGTTAGTAAAAAAGATAAAAAATGATTGGGATTGCTTTATAAGTCATAAATCGCAATCCTGCTAATTAGAAAGCATTTATTGAGTAGCAGTTATTGACCAAAAATCAAAAGAACAAGAACTATTGGAAAAATTGTAGTGTGTCACTGCGCTTTCATCAGTGCACACAGTATTGCATCATATGGCCATGTTGTCAAAGTACACGTGCTATGGGTCAGAACTCCTGAGGATGATGATGTTGATGATTGTTATTATTATTAATAATTATAATAAGTAATTTAAAACAAGAACATTAATTACTGTACCTATCAATATTCTAAATTCATAAAGAGAAAATGTTAATTACTGCATTATAATATGTTGTTCTCACATAGTGTATGTAAAAATGAAAGTCTGTTTCACTGTAATAAAGCAAGGAAAAATGTAAATGATACAGCACTGATTGTAATTTGTTTTCAATTCTTTTAAAATGAAAATAAAGATACCTTTTATTGGGACATAAAATTTTAATAATTCTTGAAGCAACGCTAAATTAAAATTTTTATAGGTTTTATAAGAATTTGCGTAAGTCCCCTAGCGCGTAATACAATAAGCCGTGTGCGGTGTGTGATTGTGTAGTCTGATACTGGTGCTTTAATGCTGTTTGTCTGAGAGACCCGATGTTGACACCGCTGCTAAATCTGAAAGTGCATGCTTTGATGTCAGTTGTCTCATTTACTTTGGAACAAATGAGCTGGGTACGGCGAATAATCTCTCATCCGCTTAGCGGTTGTTTTATTCTATTTATTTATTTATTTGCCTGCGTTTCCACTTCCCCGTGATCGGTGAGATAAGTCTTCACAAGAGGAAGATAACATCCATTAAAGTGGTAAAAGGAATTACAAGGCAGGACAGATTAATCACTGCTCAGGCTAATCGCATTCGACAGGGAGGGTGGCTCCGGTGCAGTGCCACCGCGGAGCCGGCCGGGGGGGACCGCACCGAAGCGTATTCGTTAGTGCGCGTAGGTTTCCCATCTGAGCAGCCCTGCGCTGCTGATAGTGGCCGTTTTCGCACGCTAAGGCACGTGCTTTTGTGTGTCACATTCATCCATGTCTAATTGCTGATTCCAAAGCCAAGCATCAGTATTCGTGTTTCGGGAAACAAGTGAATAATCAGAGAAGAGTTTGGTGTTAATTTTTATCGCATAATTATGCGCCTTGACGGCAGGATTAGGGCATTGCATGTCGCATTTGGAAAATGTTTGGTGGGCTTGCAGGAGGGCGTCCCTGAAGCGAAGATATAGGCCTCCTTTAATTTTCCCTCCAATTTTATCGGCTTCCTTCTCATTCAGCAGCAGAGTAAGTGCGTTAGAGCAAAGTGCAGAACAATTGGGTGGATGAATGGGAGATTCCAAGTGGAAAACACTGGAAAATTGCTTGATTCACCTGGAAAATTGAAGAGACAGAATAGGTATTATGAAAGAGATAGCACCCATCATTTCTGGAGGGTTTTTTTTTTTTTACACTTTTAAATACTGTGCCTAATAGAGCTGTAATGGAGAGCTAGCTGTGTCTCCACTTTCAGCTTTTTGATGTAAATCATGTAAAAGAAAAGGAGGCATTTTTCTGAACACCTCATTTAAATCAATGTTCCATCTTAGTCAATGTTAAACTCTTTATATAATCATATTCATAAAAGCAACGCTTCATGTTTTTGTCTGGTGTCTTTTGTTTACCTTTAATGTTGTTTTGTACTGTTTAAAAATTACACAAGTACATCAATGATACATTTGTTAGAATGTGTTAATTTTTCTAGGAACTCTGTGTGGTGTGTGTTTTGGAGTCCATTAAGAGGACAGTCCTTTGTAGTGCCTGCTACTGCTGCAGATGTAATCTAGCCTCTGATAAAAGCCACAGAAATCAGCACTCAGTACTTACAGTTATCAAATGACAGAGATGAACAAAGACACATGAAGGGTTGAGCTTGGGTTCAACTTGGTTATTTTCTTTATTCAGTTGACTGTGGAAAAACACACACACACACACACAGTTTCCTAACAGCAGTTTTCCATAACTGCATGTAGTGGATCCTAGATAAATTTACATGGTGTATAACCTGTGTACATGCATTTAGATTTATTAAATGCCTCCAAATGCAAGTGTTATGAGTCCAATAGTTGTGCCCTTTCAGGATGGCTCCTTATCATTATTTCATCAACTGTTTCCCCATCTACTGATCCAAACAGGACATTTTAATCAGTCAGAATGCTGGTGCCTGAAAACTTCTGTTTAGTTGAGCATAGCCAGGTTAATCATGAGGGATCCCAGCTTTTCTTTCCTTTCCTTTGACTGACCCCCAGTCAGTGTGTCATGGCCCTCCTGTGACACCCAAAAGGTAGGGCCTTACCTTTGGGTCTCTGTGGCACCTCAGTACTTTCACCTTCCCGCACCTAAATACTGCACAGGTTGAGGCCTGCGTTTCCTCCCTTTAACCAGGCACTACATCTTGGTTGGCTTGTTGTTGTACTGCTTTTCTGCTTTTTGTCATTGTATGTCCATTTCTGCACTGGGGAATAAATAACCTTTTTGAATGTTTTTAACGTGTTCAAGAATTACTTGGTTTAAACCACAATTTTTTGTGCATGAAGGAATTTATAATTACTATTGCTATAATCATAGCTAGAAACGGAGTTCTCAAAAATCTGTTTTGAATGATTTCAAATGTCTTTAACAAGCTTGGTTATTTTTTTGCAAACTACCTAAGAACGTTTAAAATAAATTGACACTGTGTATGAATATTTATGTGAGTGGCCTGATAGAAGCCAAGAGAGGGACATCTGTTGATCTTGTACAGACCAGCCATGCAGTTTACCATTTAAAGGACATACATCCTCTCCCCATTGTGTGAGGTGTCAGTGCAGGGGTTGTATTAGTGTCACGTCTTTGCAGGGTAGTTTCATTCTGACCCCAACAGATTTTTCCTTTTTTTCCACCAATCGAACAACAACAAAGCCTTCCTGCTCCTCTACGGCTCGCCTGAAACAAGCATATGTTCAGCAAGGCAGGCAACAGTTGGCTCTGGGGCGGACTATAGCCCGAGAACAAAAGCCTGCACTTTTTCTGGCATGGAGAACATTTTCAGGCGTGATGTGATCACTTGTTGGAGATGGGTTTTGTCTGCGTTCCTGTTCAAAGAGTTTAATTTTTTATCCCGTCCTCTGCTCGTCTGACATGTTTTCTGATGTTTTACACTTCATATAATCCAGCCGGCGTGGCCAGGTTCGCTTAAGGTCTCACGTAATTGATGATGTTTTAAATATGTTGTGGGCCCTCTGAGAGGAAAGTCTGGCTGAGAAGGCAACTGCTCAGTCACCCAGAGGTTATAAGTACTACAGCCATAATGCCCCTCGTCTACATGACCCAAAGAAGAGCTGAATTCTCCCCCCTTTTCTTTGCACATCTTCCCCACCTGCCAGCCAGGCCTTTCTAACCCTTATGCAGCTTTGTGGTTTGAGCTTTCAAGGGGCTGCAAAGTGGAAAAGCAGCTCCCTCCAGCCAGGGCTGTCACTGCTGCCTTTTACAGTTTTGTTTCTTTGTAGTTTTCTAACTCATTATTAAATGAGTATATGTAATATTTAAATTTTTGTAGAATAATTCTGTTTAACAACACCTCATGATTTTAGTACCCCACTAGGCTGTGTTCAGTGATTTCATAGCAACTAGTCAAACACATTACAGCAAAACAACAGCCTTACCCAAAGCCATGCCAACCAAGCTCAGGTGATCATGTACATCACACACGTGTGTGTGTGTGTGTGTGTGTGTGTGTGTGTGTGTGTGCATGCATGCATATACATGTATACAAACCATTCTTTTGTATCTGTTAATAGAGTAGATACTCATCATAAAAATGAAGTAGATAAAATAGTATGTTTGGTAAATACATGTTATATGGATTTTGTGTTAGAAATGCTATTTTAAGTTTTTGACTTCCAGCTTTGTCAGTTATTCATTGCAGATAATATGCTATGTAAGACACTTAATTATATGTGTCAGCAGGGGGAAGTGACCTTTTGTGATTTCACAGAAATGTGAAAACAGTTAGCAAGTGATTCAGCCTTTATGGACAGTCCTAATGTTTCCTGCTCTAATAAAACAGTCTGGTAGTGCAGGATCCCCCAAGTGTGCAGTGAACCAGAAAAGCTAAAATATATATAATCTCTGCAGGCTACGGCATGTGTTAGTGTGATTACAGCTCTCAGGTTAGTAATGTGAAAGAGAGGCTATTAATTACTATCTCAAAAGCTGTAATTTTTCCCCCCTTGTGACAGAATTAACATTTCAGCTAATTGTGTGTGCATGTGTACATGGTGTGTAAGTCAGTATGTTAAAATTTTTTTTCATTATTAAAAACGTCTTTCTGTTACCAAGGTTTTAGTAATAAGTTTAGCTGACCCAAATCGTCGAGTTGTCAGTGTGTTCGTTTGAATTATTAAGCCTTTGTTGTGTTGATGAAGAATGCAGAGTGTATGTATCCCAGATGCAGACCGTTTTCATAATTGAAATTCCACTCACGCTGTTCATCATTAGAGTCAGTTGGACAGATCGGTGTATGAAACCCACCAAGGCATGAGGAGTACATGTACTTCACCTTCCGTGCACCATCTTTGGTGGATTCTGAAGTTAAACGCAATTAAAAAGGCATGTTTGGTCTCCATTCTGCAAAGCTTGATGCCTGGTGGAAAGGCGTGCTCACTGATGGCTGAACATGGAGAATGAGTGAGCAGAGGGAAGGCCAATGGCCTCAGGCTAGTCTGCATTCTGGAATGAGGGTCTAATTTGTTTGAAGTAGAAAGGTCTTTCAGCAGGGGTGCCTGGGACTCTTCTGTCACACCAGGCTGTGTTTGTGTTTGTTTATGCTCTGTGCCTTTTATAAGAGGACCCATTGCTGTGCTTCCCAGTTAAAATATACACAGGGACCTGGTCAGAGACCGCCGTCTCATAGCTGCCCTCTGTCTCACCCTGCTGCTCCGAGGTCATGGGGACACTTCTTGTTAGTGTCAGGAAACTGAGGATAGGGATTGTCATCTGTCTATAAACAGGGCAGGCCCAAAAAAGGCTGGTGATAACAAGGGTTTGAGATAAGGCAGCCAGGCTCCATTCAGCACTGAGAAATATGGAGCACCGCGCATTGTACCCCCACTGCCTGGCTTCCAGAGTCCACAGGGACTCCACAAGATCTGAGGAGCACCAAAGGGCCAATGGCATGACTGGCTCACTCAGTGCTCAACATGGCAAACACAAGGAAGCCGTCATCGAGAGACACACACACAAGACGCTTGTAATGCCACCAGGAGCCTGTTTGTCAAGGTCACAGAATGGAGTAGAGTTGAAGAGGTTAGGGCAGCCTTTGTGGGCTTTGGTCTTCCACAGACCTTTCATACCTTTTGTTTTCTACTCCCAGTTGAACATTTTATCATAGATTGGCCCACAGGTAGAGTGAGGCCTCTTAGGGTTTTCAGGTAACTCTTGCCCTCACTTCTGAGTCATGCTTGGCTACATCCGAAGGTGAAAGCTGGGAATGTACTTTTGTACAATGGTTCAATAACGACAAGCTTGACATCTCAGAAATGAATGAAAGCCAATATTTTTTGTGCCATTCATCTTCCAGTATGATTTTGCTCTTGTCATCTTTCTAATCTTATTAAAACTAGTCATAAGGTGAAGGCTGCCTTTGCAGTCAGTTCAGGATGAAAGCAGTCATCTATCCAGGCCTTCGTTTTTCTGTCTCTGAGCCTCCCTGTCGTTTTTATCAGATGTTTAGACATCTGTCTCTTCTCTGGATGGGCAGAAGGTGTGGTGGATCTTGCCGTGAGTGATTGTGATTGAGTGTGTGAAATCACTTAGCGTGCCCCCGGGATGCATACAATCAAACCTGTTTGTACACGAACGCGAAGGACAGCGGAGCGGGCTCTCTGCAGTGATGCTCTGTGGTGTAGTGATGAAACTGAATGTGACTCATTCCTTTGTCTTTTTAACTAAAAATCAGATCGTTTCTTTAGCTGCCATAAGTGTTATTTTGATTTGTGTTGTTCTTATTGTGTTTTGTGATTGTTCACTGGTGTGTACGTTGACTTTAAGTGGGAATTACGTAATGTTTGTATTGTCGGGAGCAGAAATTTTAAATTGTTGCACTTCCGCTTTTTTATTAATCAAAGAACAAATGAAGGCAAAGGCAAACATTCTCTGCGTTGAGGTGAAAGAAGTTTAAATGTTATACCTGATGCTGAAGATACCAGGTCATCGTTTTGTTCCCTCTTGGTTGTGTGCAGCCAGTGAGGTATGTTTATAGTTTTCATGTTTATTTGTATTTTTTGTAACATATATGTATTTAAGTGCCTTTTTATGTTGTCAACAGTTCGACGGTGGAATAATATTGGGATGTAATCTGAAGAATAAAACCATCTGTGTAATTAGAACTAGGCTTGTGTATTTCCTTGAGGGAGTAAAAGTCTCCATGCCAGTAGCAGGCCAGTTTGGAGGGAGAGTAATGATCCCACACGTAAGGATTATGGATGCTGAGAGCTTTTATCCAGCTTGATGCTACAGTGTTTTGGTGGTAACATTTGGTTGTGCTAAATACCCCTTATGACTGCCATTAGACATTTGTGTGAACAAGTGTCACATTGGCAACATGTTGTAATTTCTGTGGCTCGTAAAGTTTCCTCCATTGCTTCTGTTATTAGACAGTTAGAGTTTTACACTTAAACCTTCATTAAGTACCTCACCTCCCTGAGCACGCTTAACATTTAGGCATTTCAGTATCCCCATCTTGCTTTTGCCATCGTACCTGTGCCCCTAACATAGACACCTGTGCTTTTATATACAAACTGGGGAGGGGGGGGGCTCACCTGTGCCAAGTCATGATCCAGTGTCACAAAAAGTGTCCCGGACACGGGCTCTGTTACAGACTCAGCTGACGCTGGCCGTGGCGGAGGACGACGCCAGTGAGGAGCAGAGGAGGAAGGAGGTGGCCGAGGCCCTGCTGCCTGCCCTCACTGAGCGCCAGCAGCACAGACTCACCTGGAAGGAGAGGTAGGCGTGGGCCCTGTGATGCAGCATCGCATAGGACCATGTTTTGTTCCTTTTTTCAGCATTGCTGTGGTGCACGTGTTGTTCATCTGGCTTCCCTGAATTGGCAGTGTTCTCCAAGCGAGACCAGTTCAAACTGGGAATTTATTTTAGTGTTTTTGCTGCTGCTGTACACTTAAATCACCATTTGACTTTTTCATTGTGTATTGTGGAGTATTGATAACAAAGATTTTAGATGTTACGTTTATTTAAAATATTTTTCGTTACTAATGTGGCGTGGTGGTTAGCACTGTCGCCACGTACCTCCAGGCCAGGGGTTCAATTCCCACCTTGGCTCTGTGTGCGTGGAGTTTGCATGTTCTCCCTGTGCTTGGTGGGTTTTCTCCGGGTGCTCCGGTTTCCTCCCACAGTC
>JABJVR010000007.1:4535585-4564909 GCA_025773905.1 Chitala chitala | reverse complement strand
CCCTGTCAACCCCACTCGCCCCCCCCCCCACACCTCCCGACTCTCCCCCCAGCGGCCCTCCCTGCCGCTCATGCGTGGGGCCGACAGCCTCCCGGGCGGTCCCTTAGCTGTCTCTGTTCATTACCTTACTGAAGTCGGTTCAGGTAGGCAGGTGGCCAGACCTCCCCTCTCCCCCACTGTCATCCACTGAGCTATCAGCTCTATGCGTGTGTTCGCACGCTTCTGCTCATGTACAATGTATGTGTGTGTATGTGCGTGGTCGTGTGTGTATTTACTTCTTCACATGAACACGTGTGGAGTTAAGCATGTGGTTTGGTGCATCTCTGTCTATTCATTTGTGTGCGCGTGCATGTGAGGATTACATGTCTGTTTCCATGTGTGCATGCGCATATGAGTGTTTGCTGTCTGTGGCAGCGAATGCAGGTGTGCAGTAATGAAGAATCATCGCGTGAGAAGAGGACGGGCTGAAGAAGCCCATGCAGAGAGAGATGATGAACTCGGTGAAAAAATACCTGCTCCAAAAATATACACTTTGATTGTTTTTATGACCTGAGCACATGACTCACAGATCTGAGATGCACCTCGTTAAGCAGTCTGCCCAGGCTTGCAATTAAAACAATAAAAGAGGTCTATGAACGAGTCTTTTTCGAGTCAGTTTTTCAGATTCAGAGAATTATTTTACAGCTAGCTAGTACTAGTTAATTACACATGTTAACATTAGTACTTTTAGAGAATTGTCAAAATTCAGCATTAATGTAGGCTAGGGAAATATTTCAGTTTTAATTTTCCTTACAAATAAAGTGACATCACTTTAACAGTGATAAATGTCTTACAGAGTAATGAGTGTCTTATCATCGTAGGATTAGCCACACTGCTAATCACTGACATTACTAGACAGCTCAGCTGGATTTTTTGGCTGCTTTATTAGTCTTTTTCTGTCATAACATACATGATTTACAAAAAAAAAAAAAAAAAATTAAATTCAGAAAACTGCTGTGTGGTGGGTGATACCGTTAGCATTTTAGCATGTGGTCTTTTTGGGTGAGTGAAGCTAACAGCTAGATAGATCCATTATGAACAGTAATTTATGAACAGGACACAAATGGCTCTCAGATAAAAAAAATGGATAAGCAGCTGCCTTGGCCATAGCAGGGGATGTGCAGGAACTAGTGTTAACACCCTGCCTTTCTCACATCCTTCATTTATAACTATTTCAAGTTTTCTGTAATGAGCCCCCCCCCGTACACAGATGCGCACACACACACACACACACACACACACACACACACACACACCGCTCCACGTCCCAAGTGGTGTGAATTAAAGGTCAGTGGGCGCAGGTGTGACGTCCCACCTTCAATGTGATGCTCATCGCCCCCCCACTCCTAGCCTGTTCTACCAACCAGCTGTACCGGCTATCAGGGGCGATGCATCACCTTGCCTGCCCATTCTCTTCAAGGCTGCCCTGGAGACTGGTGCCTGGGTGGCTGCGAGCTGAACAAAACCTTCAACTCCTCATGCCTACCTGCCCCAGCTGCCTCCCCCCTCCATCCCTGCCACCCACCTGCCTGCCTTCATCTCATGGTGGCTTTTTTTTTTCCTGTCACATGACACCAGCATTCATTGTGGGGGCAGTGCACATCTGTACCTCAGGGCGTGAGAGTGAAGATGACTTGAGTCCTTCAGCAGGACTTTACTACCTGTTCTTTGCTACTGCCTCTCCTCTGCTATATTTGATTCATTTCTTCAACATTTGCAAATATGCTGTCTTTCCCCTTTTGGTGCTATTCTTTAATTGCTGCAGTCTGTCTTCTCTGTCTCAAGGTTTTACGATCAAGAAAAGATTTCCAGGAAACATGGTCAGTTTCAACACCAGGACACTAGGTGGCGTGGTTGTTACTGAGTGGGTTAAAAATACAAATGCTGGGATTAATTTTTTTACTTAAATCAATTTGGAGACTGCGCCAGTCTGATCCAGGCACAATATCAACAACTTCGATTTGATTTTTAGGTAACTTAGAGATTTACTTGCAGCAGTAATTCAACCTTTTCCTTCCCTTGTCTGTTCTTGAGTGCAAGAGGAAAGAAATCTCCCAGGCTTAAAATAAGTTAATTTTGTCCATGAGGTTTTTTTAGAAGCTTGTCTAATCGAAAGGTAATGGGGTGGAAATGTGTAATAAAAGATCACGTTCGAACGGGTTGTCTAAAAATGGATTCACAAAACATCGCTGTCACAAACGGTACAGAACCGTAAGTACAAGACGCAGCTCTTCCTTCGACGCTAATTTAATGTCGCTTCACTCTCTTGTGTCATGTAATTGTCTTTAAGTTACGGGCCTCTTTCCTTCCGGGGACGGGAGGATGGAGGCGTGACCTTTCCTGTCTCAGGCCCAATCACAGCGAAACACTGTCTTCTCTTTAGGTCCCCCATTTGGGCGGCTCTGACAGACGTGTAAACAGATGCAGCGGTTTTCAGTAATGACAGGTGATTATAAGTGGCAGGAGTGCCAAGGTAATTAAACTCAGGCCTGACAGCTGCATTCGGCGCGCCGCTATTCCGGCATTAGAATAATTGTTCCGGCACATTTTCACCTGCTCGGCTGCAATGCCGACATCATTAATTGCACGCAGGTACAAGCTGTCTGGAGGCTCAAACTGGCACGGGGCGGGAACTATTTTTCTGTAACGAGGCCGGGACCTCTCTTTCGAGCCCTATCCAGACCTGGCGTGGCAAGTCGTTGTGAGGGGTTTGTGGGGCTAAGGGTAATAAAGCGGAGCTGCTTTATACCGCACTAGCAGACAGGGCTGTCTCCTGGTAATGACACTGCCGGCCTGCCTTATCCTTGCCTTTTTCTTATTCACAGGCAGTGCAATCTACATCAATAAGAGATCAACAGCAGGGTGTACAATGGTTAAAGCATTGCGCTTATACCAAAAACCTAAAATCTGCTACTGCTGTATATATTTATCAATACAAATTAAGAGGATGTAAGTTTTAAGTAACATGAAGGATCTTTTGGTGACTTTCATGACGTTTAGCCACATTGACTAAGTTAATATTCTGCTTTAAATGTGTT
Organism: Chitala chitala; assembly: GCA_025773905.1. Classification (NCBI taxonomy): domain Eukaryota; kingdom Metazoa; phylum Chordata; class Actinopteri; order Osteoglossiformes; family Notopteridae; genus Chitala; species Chitala chitala. Next base: position 4,561,832 of record JABJVR010000007.1, on the reverse strand, counting down.
TACAGTAAATCTACATTGCTTGAGGTGATAGCTGCTACACCCTCCCCCTTGGTGATGCCCAGAAGCTTGACCGAACGTTCCGATTGGTGCAGAAAGCTGTCAGAGCAGAAGGGTGAGCCGTCTCATTTGTCCCAGGCAGGAAGCCACTAGCGCAACTTTACAAAGCGACAAGGACACGGCTCGGGGCATAGCAAGTGAGTTAAGTCATGCCTCATCCAGCTGCAAGATGAAGATGCCTTCTTGTCATAGGGGTTAGCGCTGCGCCGGGGGCGACTGACAAACGTGCACTACTACGCCGCACCTTTGAGCTGAGCACGGCTTTGGAACTTCCTGGGACTGACTAAAAGGGAAGGATTGTTAGAATGTGCTGAGGTGTAACGATCCTGACTGATTTATTTGAGTGCCGTGCTCACACTCACAGGTGTGAGTGAGGCCAGGTGCTGCTCTTTGATAGGCACCGGCTTGCTTGAATTTCCAACCTCTGCAGGCGTGTCACTGGGAGATCTCCGTGTGAGCCTGCGGTAGGCAAGGTACTGCTCTTGTCGGCTGTGCCTCCGACTGTTGTCTGCGCCTGTGGTTATAGCTGTATTTGCGTGGCTGATGTTGACATGGCAACTGTTCTTTCCCATTACTTCCTCTGAGTCCACTTAAGTTTGTGATGTTTCCATAGCAATTATGCCTGTGTCTTTGTGCGTGATATTGTGTGTGTGTGTGTGTGTGTGTGTGTGTGTGTGTACGTGTGTTTGGTCTTTGGCTGTGCTTTCCCGTGCTTGCCTGTGACATTGGCTGCAATGGATGCGCCATGTGGACAAATGCTCAGTGTCACCCAGATGGCAAAAACAATCCCCAGTACAGTATGAGGTCTATGAATAATTGATCAGTTCAATACACCTCTGTAAGCCTTCTCTTTGTGGAAGCACGTTTATTTACTTGCCTTGAACCAGTACCAGAGCAACATCCTTAGTGAAAGGCTACAGTAATCCCTGATTACAGACCATCTGATCTCCCCACCAACCCCTGCCACACCCCCCCAAAAAACCCATCATGTATTTCATGCTGTCAAACATAGCACGCCTCAGAAGTAAACATAATTCTACCTACAGTTGAATGTACATCGCATTTTCCTAACGACCTGGTTTACATCATTTTATAGTGGAAATCCATCATAATTAGATAAAACATGTTGTTCCTAATGGTTTATATGAATCTACAACTAATAATGTGCATCTCATTTTCTGTAATTAGAAAAACAAACAGTTTAAATTTCTTGACAGGACATAGCAATGGGGTAAAGGTTTGCAAATTGAGAGCTTCACACCATTTACAGTAAGTGTTTTGCCGTTTCTTTTCATCACTGCCTCGAGGGCTCATGGTAGTTAATTAACAGAATCGGTTACGGGGACATTTTTGAAATTTAATATCACAATATACCATTTTAGCAAACTGAACACATTAATTAGCATGGGTTAACCAAAAATGTGCATGGTGGGTGGGATATTATGATAAGAAAAATATTTTAAAATTACTCAGTTCCTCTAATTCACCAAATTCATTCATTTTCATTTTTTAAATGTAACAGAAATGCTGCTTAATGACATCTGATGATGACCTACCTGATCTAAAGACAAACACCAGCCACGTTGGTCACAGAGTTTAAAAACTGCAGAAGGGGAAGGGCTGGGATGGCTGTATGTCAGTGGCATTCAGGGTCAGTGAGAACTGCCCAGGACAAGTGTTAGAGGTGACATGCTGACTTTTTTATACCCATGAACTCTCTCTGCTTTTTTGTTATGACCCTTGAACTTGCCTTTGGAACAGACTTTTGCTGGAAATCTCATCACCTCGTTAATTTTAGCTTCAGTTCTGAAGTACTCTAAAGTGCCTTGGAGCAAGTCTTTTGCAAAAGACACTATAAAAAAACAAATTGACATGACTTTACTGTCCCTCCATGTATAGACACAGCCCTATTTCAGACCTGAAGCGGTTTCCCTGTTGCTCAGAGGAATTAATGTAGAGGCCACATACTTGACATTGTGCAATATGAATGGACAAATTGGGCTGTTTAACAGAGGACCAGAAGGACCTTTTCCGGAATCTTCCATCATCCCACTGATCCCTTTTTCTTGGCAGAGCCCTGTTTGTTCATAAACAGCACTTATTCCTAAAGACAGGCAAAAAAGTTCTCCAGATCTGCTTAATTTGTCACTGAGTGCTGACACGACTGAGAAGCAAATTTTTCAATGGTACTTCTCAGATAGATACTTTGTTTCTAACTCGATGACTGTACTTTTAAAAGTTTAAAATAAATATTGTATGTGTATAAATGCACATCTATCAATGGCATAAGCTGCTACTTACTATGTCAAAGACTGAACCAAGAGCTGGGTGATTTATTTTTTCCAGTGCTAGTAAAGTGATGTTTTGCATCACATGGAGTTGTGAAACATGAAAAGGGAGACATGGATACTAAACTGTATACCTCCTGCTAAGAGATCACACTTAAGTCAGTCTTTCCAGAGTCAAAGGCTTCTGAGTAAATCACAGAAACATGTAGTATTTCACTAGTGCAGTAAATTTGGAATGGGTGAAAAACCCTCCTTCTCAATGAATTTAATCATTTGAGCAGTCCTATCATTTTCCATTCTGTAAGTTCTGATTTGTACCCCTTTCTCCATTCTGGCATTAGTTAATTTTGTTTATTTTTAGATACATTATCAGCTAAAGGTTTTAAGAGAGAGAGCACGAGGTGTTTAGAAGGACATGTAGGAATGACTCTGCCGTTAGGTGGAATCAGGCCATTAAGACAAGGGTGCAGAACATTTTGAAGGGTACAGAGAATATTCCAGCAAGCGTGCTATGACACCGTATTTATCCTGAAAAGGACACAATTATAGCAGAACGTTAAAGTAATGTTAATTTTAGAATAGCATTGCGGCTGACATTAGCCTAATTAAACTTTAGAAACATAAATAAACCACGAGGAGTTTGTACGACAAGGACCTGTAAGTAATATTTACCTTGGCTGTACTTTCCACTAGCAAGGGTGCGATGATTAAATGTACTATTTTGTTCCTGCTCTCAAATATTCATTTTTTATGCATTTTTCTGTCACTTGATATTTATCCTTGCTGTTACAATGAGGTTTTTCCTCATAAGCGAACTGATTTATTACCCATGATCAGGCCAGAGCATTTACACTAAAAGGGGGTCTAAATGAGCTTTTTCCATATGGCTCAAAAAGTGTCAGAAATAATGGTTTTCCAAAAAAAATTTTGAACGGTTCAGAAAAATTTGTTCTCCATGGCATTTCCTTGTTGAAGACTGGTTAAAATAAAAAGAAGTGAAAATGCAGTCTACGTGTCAGAACCTCATCAGCGGATTAAGCCTGGCACCAAAATGTGACAAAAAGACGCCCTGCCCTCAGTGTCACCGTGCTGCCCTCATTGCAGATCCAGTTTGTAATTTTCTCATATTTAATACCCTCTATATGGGAGACATTGATACAGCTATACGATTATTCTTTTGTCTCCAGCCTTGTCTGCTAGATAAATCAAACTTTATCTCAGGCCAGTGGTCACATTGTTAAACCGGTTAATAACTCGAGGGCCTTCATGCTCACCTTAGTCTACTGTCTGCATTTGAGAGCTGCATCAAAAATCTTGTAAAAGAGGAAGGGCTTCAGGAAGAGCTCTAGAAAGCCACTGTGTTGTGAGCTCATATTTTGCGATTGGCCACAGCTGAATTTAATGTGAGAAGGGCTTCTCTGGTTTTATGAGACTATTGCAGGAGGATTCCAGGCCCTGGGACAGTAAATCCTAAATGGCTAAGCAGCCCCCTTTCTGCCAGTTGGTCCCGGAAACATATGATACCATTTGCCGTGGCAGAATGCAGCCCCGCTGTTATTCTTTAATTAGAATGGCCTTAGCAGTGTGGGACTGGGTCGTCCTCTGCTAACAACGCTTAATCTGTGGGGCTTTAGAGGAGAGCGTGCCATCCTGGTGGAACAGCAGGGCTTGGCGTGAGCCACTTAGCCACTCTGCATAGCCCCACACAGGCAGATGCACGTACTTGATCTTAAGGCTCAAAGAGGAACTGGGGGTGGGTGGTACGGATGGGGATGGAAGAGAGGGTGTGTTTGTGGGAGGAGAGTCACTCAAGGTTTCTTATACAGTCCTTATTTCCTTACACTTTCACAATTATGCATGTCCCCTCTGCGTTCCATGGTCGTCTGGTGCACGCGTCCTGGTTCTGTGGAGCGGCGGGGTGGAGCCTCTTTAGAAAAGCATATTGCACGTGAAAGGTGCGCTGTTTGTAGCTGGCACTCTTGGCACAGCGAAAATAAGTCAGTTGGGATATAATTAAGGCCGGGCGAACAGCCTGTCCGCTCGGCGGGAAGGCTGTGTTAGATGTTGTTGAGATTTGGCAGCGTTGGTTTGGTCTAAGCTGGGGGCTTCCAGACTTGGGGACAAAGATATTTCCTCTCCATTTATAATCCATGACACTGTCAGCCCCCACCCCAACCCCAGCCCTACCGATACCCAGCACTCATTACTCCCACAGCACAACGTACCCATCGCTACCGCTGCCTGACCTCCACAGGCGTGAGTTTGTTTAGCCGCAGTTTGCCAACAGCAATTCAGAAGGGTGCAGCGCTAAATTAGCATCTGCAGCATGTATATTTCAGAAACATTTAAAGCATGTGCTCTCATCCACCGTGAATAATGCATGCTTTACAGAGAGGTGCCTGTTTACTGGACGTGTCCGCGCGTGAAATCCCACAACTTTTTGTCTGGTCCACGGATTTCCCATTAAAATCACAAATAGATTTAAATGAGCTTAAGCACCGGTAATGTTCTCAATACAGCCGCCCTATCCAAGGAGACACTGTTTGACAGATTTAACTGACATTTGAATAATTGGGCTAATTTTCTGCTGGGCAACGCAGGATTCCTTGTTAGCATCGACGCTACGTGCTATATGTTTTTTGAATTAGGTGTATGGTAGGAGATGAGTGACTGCATTATTCAAACAGCTTGTCCCACAAATGAAGTGAAATCATTCACAGATTGTCAGCAGAGGGAAACTGTTGGCTGGTAAACAGCCTAAAAGAGGTTTATGTATAATAAACGAGTGTTGAAGTGTTCTAAAATAAAAAGAAAAAAAAAATAAAGCATTGTGTATTTAGTTGAGTACACTCCAAATGAGTACACTCCAAATGAGTTTTTATGAAAGTACACACTATTGTAAATTTAAACTATAACTGTTATTAGAAAAGACACCGACTTTAATTAGGAATTTTGTAATCGATACATTTTAACTATTATATCTGGTTGTTCTGCTCAAGAAACCAGATGACATGAGATTTATTTCCTAAAAAGTATTTGGAACCCACACCAAATGAGACTTGCCACATGCGGACTGTGACAGGAGCCTGTTAATTTGGCAGTGGCTCCGCCCCCTAGTTGCAACTGTACCTTTTTTACGGTTTCCATTTATGTTTTACACTCTGCTTTGTTTTCATATTGTATTATGCTGTCTCCTGTTCTGCCTTTTGGTTTAACATTATATCAGTTATGTTTTGGTTTCCCTTTCATAAAACACAGGTGAGCAGGTCCTCCTTAAACTATGCCTTGAAGCGGAGCGCCACGGCAACGATGCTGTAACACTCATCAGCAAAGCTTGATTGAATCCAGTGGGTACCGATGAAGAAGACAACCAGTAGTGTGTTGAACAGTATAATGTTACTTAATCCAGGTATGAAGGCCTATATGGGTAGCGTATATTCATCTTCAGGGGATTAGAAAAGAGTGGTAAAGTGAGTACCTCACAGTGCATGGTCTACAATCAGATGCACTAATACTGTCATTTTGGAATTACACCTCCTCAAATTTACATTTATCATTACGGGCAGAACCTCTGATTGTAACAATAGCTCCAGTTAGGACTTGTTAAGCTTCAGTGTTCTTCAGTCAGATTGATTTAATGTCATCCTTAGTTATATGGGATTTCTTAGTGTTCCCTCACGAGGGAAGCAGTCTGTGATTAATGCTTTTCAGTAAAACAAACTCTTCACTCACGACTGGGGCCTGGTGCTTTATAGGCATCTATATGTGTTTTGTTAACTGTGAAATTATGATGCTCAATTTGCTCATAATACGGAATTTAACCAAGAAATAGCTTCACATGTGGGTTAATTTCAAAGCAGCTCGCAATATTTGGGAGAAAACACAACCCCTGCCGTTATTATGCTGCACTATCTAGCACTAATGTGCTCTCTAAGTGATGCAACACTTATTTATATTCTACCGCTCAAGCGTCTTTTCAAGACCTAAAAGCAGATCCCTAATGATAAAAATTGCTGTTGTATATCTTTTTTAGGGTTGCTGCTGCCAGTATTTCTTTAAGCATTATGGAAACACATTCAGCGTCCTCTCAAAATTCTCATGATTAAAATCTCTCCATAGTTGTTTATAGTGTCAAGATCTCTGCCGTTTGTTCCTGAGCAGACAGCTGAAGCAGTCTGGGAATCTCTAAGACGCCCCACGTGACGGTACTCAGGTGTAGTCAGGGCCGCTGATTCCGAGGGCTCTCTGGAAAACGTTTTGCCTCAAATAAATATTTAGAGGCCTGGCCACAGAGTAATGACCCAAGGCAGGGGGCATTCAGAATGAAATCACACGACAACTTTGAGTGGAAAGGCAGAGCTACCCAAAGCCACCGGTGTCACATGCAACACTTATTCAAATGGAAAGCTAAAATTGATCTTATTTAAAATGAGATACGAGAAAGCAAAACTGGAATTTTGTTAAATATAAAAAGTTTTCATCATTTAGGGCTATCTGACCCTCAGCCAAGCAATTTTTTGAACCCTGGATAGTTGCTGAATCTCTTTAGCAAGGTGCTGGATTGGTTGGAAGCCCCTCTAAGCCTGCTGACGACCACCTTTCAAGCAATGTTTTCGCAGTATATATATATAGGAGAGTGTGTATATATATATATATATATATATATATATATACATACACACACTCTCCTGGACCCTTCTCATTCCGTTCCACATACACACACACACACATATATAAGATGTGTTTCTTTTTTGTTTTTAATGTTTTATTATTAATTTTAAATTTATGAAGTACTTGTACATGCTATAGTCTCTGACAATTTGCAAAGTTGTAGATGGTCTGTAAAACAAGTTAAAGTTGCAGACTGATAATGCAGACACCCAGCACATTTATTATAGCTTAAATTGTAACCACCCTTTCAAATATTATTTCACTTTTAAACACCTCAGAATTGCTGTTGTCGTCATAATTTTCTTTTTCTGCACTGTATAATCATTGTTTCAGAGTGTGTTGGCAGAATCTTCTAATTGTTAAAATAAAAAAAAAATTAATAAGCAAACATTATTTGACAGAAGTCTGAAAGGAACCTAAGTGTTATCCAGTAAGACAATCCACCTTCTCCAGCCGGGAAACAAAGAGGTCGGTGACGTAGCTCACGTGAGATAACCAGCCCCAGTGGACGTGCGCCTTCCGTCCTTTTCAGCCTTGATATCCAAACACAAGTCTCGGCATGACTGTGTTATCTCTTCTCCAAGAAGTAAGGTATTAATCTTTTATGTTTCGGGGGGTAAAAATGAAAGGAATAAGTGCAAGTGGTATTTGCCAGACCTCCTGCTAAGTAAAGATTGGTGTGCTGGCATCAGGAGGGACATGAAAATTGCACAGTAAATCAATACAGTGCAAAAACACTGGAGGATCCTCTTTCAAAGAGCGCTGTTGACTTTGTGGGCCCTCTCCTGGACCCTTCTCATTCCGTTCCAGCTGCACTTGTTATTACATTCGCTGTTGTTTGTATGTTATTTTAGCTTCGCTCTTAAGTAGCTGTTTTGCAATTTAGATGAAAATACAATTAAGGCTGCGTCTGTTTTCAATGCCCCTAACGACGCACAGATGTGCCCTGCTATTGGAACCTCCGTTGCCATACAGAGCGCTGGCATTCGAAGCTGTAAATTCGCAGAGTTGGGTCACGCTGGCTTTTCTACACTAAGACTGCTAAACCTTAGAGGAAAGCGCGAGAAAAGAAACGACTTAAGCGCGGCTTTCATGTTGTGGAGCCGTCGTGCTCGCACTGGTGAGGAGATCAGAGTCCTTGCCTGTGTGAGGGATGCTGGAGCGTTTGTTTTAGCTGATCCCCCCCTCCACAACCTCACAAACACACACCCGTGCTAACGGGCTCGTGTAGCTTCGTGGCTAATGCTAATGCCCCGACAGCTGATACGGGCTTAGGGAGCCTTCCAGCTTCGCTGCCTCCACGCTCACTCTGCCAACCTCAGTGTCATAACCCTGTTTTGACCCCTGCTTTGCCTTTGCCACAGCTGCAGTGGTGTGGGGGGGTTGAGTTTGTTCAGGGTTCAGCACAAAGATTCTCAGGAAGGCCTTCAAGGAAGCCATGTCTTCTTGGACTTTTCTTCTAGGTAGTCTGTTCATTAAACAGATGGGTCTTGGTGCTATAAAATTATTTTATAGATGTAGCATCCAATAATAGTCGCAAACCATAGATCTATAATGATGTAAGTATTATTGATGCAATAATGCACAACAACTATATTTGAAAATGTAAAACTTTCCTGCTCAGTTCTGTTAAAATGAATCTGCAATGGACTTTATAGTTCAGATAATATAAACTACTGTATAATATTTTTAGTTGGTCAGAATAAATTTTAATGTAAAGAATATTACCAAGGGTCAAAAAAGACATTTCTTTCCTCCGCCTCCCAAATAAAAACAAAAAAAAAACTCTCAAAGATACTTAAAAAAAGCTTGAAAGTTTTCAAGGTAAGAGTTGAGTCAAAATGCAACATTAAAGTAGCATTTACAATTCAACACAACACAGTCATGCTGAGTTGATGGATTCATTTTCTGTAATATTAAGGGGTATCAGCACTGCAGCCAGAGTGAGTGAAGTTCACACAAGTCTTCCTGGACTCATATTTGACCTACTGGATCTTGGGAACAAGATGTGAAGTTTGTTTCACAGCAAAATTATATAACAACAAGGTGTGGTAAATGACATGAAAAGTCATTATGGTAGTGGCCTGAGCACATGTTCAACATTCTCTACGATGTGTACTATTCCTTCAGTTTAATACCAGTTTTCCAGGTCACGGTTACAGAGTGTTGGAGCCTATCTCAGGAAATCGGCAACAAGGCAGCATTTAACCTGTATGTAAACAGACACAAAAATGAAGCTTTCAAAGAAAAGAACACTGTACCTACTGTGAACATGGAGGAGGCTCGGTTACGTTCTGGGGTGGCTTTACTGTATGTGGCACACGGTGTATTAAATCTCAGAAAGCTCAGTGTTAGTCACAGGTCATGGGTCTTCCAACAGAATAATGACCCAAAACACACAGATAAAAACACCCAAGATTGGAGTAAGAGTAAAGAGTAAAACGTTGGACTGTTCTGAAGTGGTCTTCTATGAGCCCGGATCTAAATCCTACTGAACATTTGTGGAAACAGCTGAAACATGGAGAAGGCAGCCTTCAAACCTGAGACAGCTGGAGCAGTTTGCTCACGATAAGTGCGGAAAACTACCTGTTGACTCGTGCAGAAGTCTCACGGAGAGCTACACAAATCGCTTGATTGCAGAGATGGCCGAGGTTGTGCAACAAAATCATACATTAAAGGCACCATCATTGTTCTTCAGGCCAGTTTGTTATGTAATATTGCTTTTATCAGTTTCAAGTTAATACAGTGGCCATTGTGTGTTTTTCTTTCTTTACTGGAAAGGTACCAACAAGTGTGTCCACGTGTGTATAATCTTGGGTCTCACAGGCTTAAAGATTAAGACCGTATAAGTTGTTTTCATTGTGCATGTTCATAAGCAGAAAGTGTACTAAAAGACTGATAAATTAGCACCTGTCATAGTCTTCCATAGGCTTGTATAACGGAGCTACGTCTCTTCTTACATTTTGAATGGAATAACACTATTACGGACAAATGCATCCATGTTTCTGGCAAAATCTACTACGGTGTATGTTGACAGTGTTGTTTTGGATAGAAACATCAGTTAAATAACTAATATAATCATATTTGAGAGCAGCTGTATCTGCAGTCATGGGTTTGTTTAGTTTTTTTTCCCATCATGCAGCAGCTCCTGATAACCTCATATCAGGCACCATATCTATCTGTTTAATTTAATCCACCCGAGCTCTGAACCCTGTCAAACACATGATACGCTTTGAGTTACAAAACGACGGTACACTAATGTTTTGCTCATTAAAGAATCACATGCTAATTTTGATTTCTCGGCAGCATGTATTTGTTTGCTATTAAACTCTTTAAATATAGTCTTGCTTGTGTACCACGGGTCTTAAATTTCTCCTCAGATCAGATCAGATCATCAAATGAATTTTCTTAACATGCTAAACTTTGAAAATCCAAGATTGTGCTTTCATTTGAACACTGAGTTTAGCCTTTGCTACTCCATAGCTATGCATCTGGAACACTGTTACTTCCAGGTGGATACAGCAAATCTGTGTAAATGCAACAGACGTGGCTTTGAGCTCATATCTCCTTCCCAAGAATAAGAGATGGAAAGTCTCAAGAATCCTCTACAATAGCAAACAAGCTGATCTAATGTATCAGAATGTCTCTAGCGACAGGTCCCCTTGACCATTTAAGTGGATTTCAATAAGCACCCACTCTTATGCCCCTCCCAGCATAAGCAGGGCAGGGTCCAGCGCTCTGGCGGATTATGTTATGCTCCAACTGGTGCCCATGGGATTGATCGTGTGGGGAGTGAATGGCCCTGGGGTGTGCGCTTTTGCATTCCCACTTGCCACCCAAGCAAGTGAGTGCAAACATCTTTAAAGCACTGCTCTGCCTAAAAACCAGCCCGGGGCCCTGGCCAAACACTGCTAATATCGGCAAATTGAGCTGCTTTGAAGTGGGGTGTTTCTGATAACTGTTTGGTATGCTTCCTGGGGGAGAACCTGTGAGCTTGGCTCCAAAAGCCCTTTGATTGAGTGCCAGAACTGATACTGTAGTTCAGGCTGCATCAGCTTTGGCTCATTGCCCTTTCCTTGTCTGGGCGGGTTAGGGCAAGCTCATTCACTTTCAGTAGGCCTTTCTGGTCCCAGCTCAACAACATTGCTCCTGTGCCTCTATCCCGACCAAAGGCCACCTTCTCCTATGCCTTCCCTCTCTTTTTCTTTCTCTCCACCACAGTACATGTGAAGATGTTCCTGTCTTCTGTAGACACATCTCTGTGTGGCTAATGGAACACAATGACACCTTCAAGATTATCACTTTAGCTTTGTTCAGGTTCTGCCACATGCTGGTAGGATGACCCCACCCCCCATCTCACTCCCTGTAGCTGTGGCCCGGAGCTCATCCTCCCACGTCGCACATCCCTCCACTGTAGCACACAGGACTGCTGTTGTCCCTGGAAGTACTGCTGAATTTGTGCTAATGTTAGTGATTCTCAGCCTGCACGGCTGCTACTTCAACAAACTGACTCTGCCCTTAAAGCATGAGTCAGTCTTCATATATTTTCGGTCTGGTTTTGTCTGTGCCGAAGCCATGCCAGGGAATGCCAGGATATAAGGAAAATAAAGCCAATGCAACTTGTACAAAAAAACCTCAAATTTTCGATAATGGCCTTGCATTTTCATCCGTGGCAATCTTCACCACTTGCTTTAAGTCTCGGAGGGATTGTGTTACCATACTGCAGAGATTTTTTTCTTTTCTTTTAAATACTGCAGATGCATCCAAGACGATGAATGGTAAAACTGAAGATGGCCACTACCGCCCACTAAGAGCAGTTGACCCTTACTGCTTTTTAACCATCATCTCCTCCATGACCCTCCAGTCTTTTTGGACAAAGTACAGAAGAGAGACAAGGATGCGGTGACGTTTGCTCTGTAATGTTCTCCACTTTTGTTGTTTCCCATTGGAGAATCCTACTAGGGATGTTATGCTATTCCCCAAAGGGCTTTTTTCCTGTGTGCTAACCCAAACCAGTCTGGACTGAGATGGAGGAGGTCAAGTTACACTCCCATCATGCACATCAAATACTGTATAAGAGATCACAGCTGGGACGAAATTGTGTTTCGAATTTCATTTTGTTTTGAAAATCCAGCGAAAACAGCAGCAATCAAAGATCCCCAAAATAAAAACTGTATGTTGTTTTCATAACTTTGTTGGTTTGTTTTTCATTACTTTGAAACGCATCCATTTTTAGCTACACTAGAATTAGCCCTGAGGGTGTACCAAGGAGGAAGAAGATGGCCTCATATTATGACCAGTTATGGATGTGAAAAAACAAATCAGAAGTCTAGACCAACATGTGGTCTCCTGCCCTGCAGTGCAATGCATTAGGCAGTTAAAGCACCAAAATATAGGAATAAAGGCAGGAAGCTCTGTGCTTGTCAATCATCAAACAAGTGACCTTTGCTCTAATGTTTGCACAGAATGCAGACATCATCTTGTCTTTTCAGAGCATGATGATGAATCTCCATAATTATTTCTAGTGCCAAAGTCCATCTGAAGTATTGGAGAAGATATGGTGACCAGGGATACGATGCTGGGATGTCCTTATATGTTAGCTCAGGGTGAGGGTGTGGAGAACCAAGGGATTAGTATGTCTCCCGGCCTTTCATAGGTTTCTACGAGAGAGTCACACCTCATCACGTTGTGCTCAGAAAGCCTTGCCCTGGGCTCTCAGGAAATCACGCTCACAAACAGCTCCTGATATCCGTGAATGGATTTAGGGCGGATTTTCAACCCTAACTCATTCTGTAATTGCCCAGGATTTCAATTGAAAACTGCCTGAGAACTCCACGCATGGAGAAACCTCGTAAACTACTGGAGGGCAGGCTCTCCTGATCATGAAGTGGGGTGTTTAGAAATAATACCCTGTAATAGGCAAAGAGCCCAGTTCTCTCTACGCCATCAGAATGCTGGCAGTTATTCGCATAAATCTGTATAACTGTTTCCTGTCTTTCAGACTCCCTCAAAATCTTTCTGCCAATCAAAGTGTTGTGAACTCTTAAAAAATATATCAAGTGCTGAAAAATGAACATAAATAATAAATTTCACCATAAAATGCTGTCTTCAAAGTGCTGGTGAAAAGGGTGAAATTGTCAAAAATCTTAAAATAAATTAAAACCCTTATATGTTTTTACAAACCCTGTCTACTAGGATTTGTTTTAAAATGTAAAGATATGTGTGTTACTTAAGTTAAACCAGAGAGAAGTAGGAAATGACCTGAGAGGAGCATGTATAAGTAGCATGTCATTACAGAACAGGTGTCAACTTTGTAAACTTCCTAAGGACTCATAAAACACATTTGACAGGGAAGAATGTTGTTCTGCTGAAAACAAAAGAGAAATGTTTCAAAACGACAACTTCATACACAGGTGTCAGGTTCTTTAAACACTAGCCCACTTTCGCATTAACCTGTGTGGGACAGAACTTGCATCATGGGAATACCCTGCAGCAGACGCTGCAGAGGTGGGTCTGAAAGGCGACACTGTGACACACGGCGATGTTGGCATGTAGCAGGGTACAGGCACTGCCAGGCATGGACATGAGCCACCCCTGGGGTGGAGTCAAACATCGTCCGTTTTTTGGTGCCTTATTGGTATTAAGGTGATACCACCACACCCAGTTTCTGGATTAAGTCTGGTTTGGTGAAGACTGGTGGTCAGATATGAGATGCAGTTATATCGGAGAAATTGTTACCCTTCCTTCCAATAATCTGGTCACTTCTACAGTTAAAATCTCTAACAATGGAGGCCTCATTATCATAAATATATTAACCATATACACAGGGGAGAAGCGGAATAGATGCTAAAACCTACAAATATGTAACTATGTTTATAAATAATGAATTTATGCACGATAGCAAAGAAAACAGGCTGCATTATCACATGAGCAGCTGAGAGCTACATCATGTTTCTGCTGCCACAGGATGTGCGATTGTTCTCTGCAGGTCCTTGTCTAGGAATTCCTTTTTGTTGTAATTATTTATGACTCCGCCCTCTCTGAAAGGTTTTTCACTTTGGATCAGTGTATCTCAGGGCAAAGTTTTTCTTGGTCTCATTAGCAGAATGGGCATTAGGTTAATACTACATCTATAGCCCCTTATGAGACACAAACCATAAGATAATTTGTCTTCTTGGGGAATAAGAAATTAAAGACTAAAGTTAACGTAGTTTTTAAGACTTAGATACATCTTAAACACTGATAAGTAAGCAAATACTATTTACCATTTACAGGTTTTGATGGCATGATCGAATTTTTGGTGGACACGTGTAAAGTGTGTCAAATTGTGATGCCCCATGATTAGCACCTGCCAGCCCTGCATCGTTGCCAACATTTTGTCAAAAGCACATCCCTGACAGAACCTCATTGCAAAGTATTGAGCTAAAATGAACCTTACTGAGCATTGGAACTACTACCTGTTTATTGTCTTCTCTATGCTTCATGGCTCCCGATACTTGTTCCTGCTCCGTTCCTCTACCTTTTGTACTTTCCCTCCCCCCATCCTCATCTCGGACTGACTTTACCGGCTTCTGGATCATTGCTTGCCCATAGGATTTCCAACTCTGCCTTACATTTTCTGGTTTGTGTCTTCGGACAAATAAAAGCCAAAACTCTGCACACTGAGATCCAGTCTACTTGTGTGATTGCCCCGCAATATCCAGGGTATGTTTCCAAGACTACAAAGTGCCAATACTCACAGTGAGCTAAGCGATGAGTTAAGATGACTGTGGGTGAGCCGCAGCTCATTCCTTTGACAGTTTTCCATCCTGTGAGATCCAGAACCAGATCAGCTTCTGTACAGCTGGATCACAACCTTCTTTTCATGCGGCAAAAACATTGCCTCACCAGCAATGGCTGACTTCTTGCCCCAATGCTATCTTCGCATGCAAAGGAGCTGCTCTCTGTTCCCACTCCAAAGCGAGCCATTGAGCCATTGTTGACGAGCCTCCGTTGCCTTCTTTTCTGCGTGGTGAAGGTAACGCAAGTTTGAAGCTGTCACCATGCGGCTGACATGACGCCTGAAAAGCAGCCTCTGCTCAAACGGTGCTCTGTTATGGTCGTCACACAGCACAAGTTATTTGCGCATTTCCAGATATTACTTTATCGGCCCCTCGAAGCTGTCAGCAGACACCCCCCCCCCCCCGCATGCATTGCGCACAGAAGCCATCAGTCCTCATTAGGCGAGCCGCTCACAATCTGCAGTCAGGCCCGGCTCTCAGAGCCACGACAGTATGCAAATGCACGGGAGGCTGACAGGCCTGAGTGTGAGCGATACAAACGCGGCTCTGAGGCGACGCGCGGGAGCTGAAACGCGAACGATAAGCGTGGCTGCGAGGTTCAAACGCGGGCTACAGTGGTGAAAGGACGGCCGTGGAGGGGCCTTAATGAAGTCAATGGATATTTTACTTAAGTGAAAATTAAAACAAAAAAGGCTAAACCATCTCCAGAATTTAATGATTGCCAATAAAAATAATTGAGCATGTATGTTGACAGGACTCAATACAATTAATTATTGAAGCCCTGTTTCCAATAAAATGGAAGATGGTAATGAAATCTGTGCCAGTGCCAGTGCATATTTAACCCACTGGATTAATTTTTTCTTGTAAGGGTGTCTGACTTCCCTCTATATCTGCACAAACTTTGCCAAGTCAAACTTCCTGAATTGACATGTTAACACACATGTACTGTACTAAGCTCTCTGGCATGTGACATACCTAATACTGACATAGGTAATGACTAATTCCCTGCAGTGTAGTTTGCAGGTGTTTTACTCACATGGAGGCTGGCTTGGGGTGTAATGTTACCACAGTAGATGTAGCATTTGTTGACCTTTGCTTTCCAGAATAGTTCTGCTCCCCTTAAATAACTCTACTGTCATTCCCTTTACCTGTAAGCCTTTAGGAAGGGTCTGACAACCTGTATGACTTCTGTTTCATGGGATCTAGTCACCAGACTAACTAGGAGCTCTGGGTCAGGTGTGAATTATTACAGTTTGTGTTCCCTCATCACAATGTTAATGTTGCTCTAAGACCTGGAAAACAGCGACTTCTTCAGCGCTACATGTGTGTGCCATGACACTGGCACTTTGAGAAGCCTGCCA
This sequence comes from Chitala chitala, assembly GCA_025773905.1. Taxonomy (NCBI): domain Eukaryota; kingdom Metazoa; phylum Chordata; class Actinopteri; order Osteoglossiformes; family Notopteridae; genus Chitala; species Chitala chitala. Next base: position 4,545,674 of record JABJVR010000007.1, on the reverse strand, counting down.
AGCACACCCACTCGCTGCCCCGTTTCTGCGCCGAGCACAATGGGGGACCGGTGGACAGGTGCACTAAATCCGGTCTGGTGTGCCAACCTGTCACAGAGTCATTCGTGCTATTTCCTGTTCTGCGTGGGTTTGGGAGTCGACACGGACGACGGATAAATCCTCGAACAATGCGAGCGCGATCCTCTCGGTGCTGTCAGGGCTCCAGTCAGATGCAGGTTGCTCTCCTTTAGCTTCCTATCCGTGACATTAAAAGCCGCCTCACTCTGAAGATGTCTTCCATGGAAATGCTCAGTCTCCTTCTTAAGTAGTTTATCAAGGAAAATGCCTGGAATATCTTGTGAGGTTTTGAATGCCGTGTTGTCTGTAAGCTGCTGAATTAGTGTCTCCTAGCGTACTACCGCAGTAAAGACTTGTCCTCCGTTGTTAAGTATTCTATTATCAGGAGGATGCAGGAGCGAGCAACAGCCTGAGAATTTACTAAGTTCCTCTCAGAGTGCCTTCTCTCCATAATACATAATGTTATGTAAACTTATTTGCAACAACAAAAAAATAAAAGGGGTTTCTAATGGGTTTAATATATGCCTTTACCTCAAGCAAGCATTTTATATGCAAATGAGCGATGATTCTGAGAGGAAGAAGTGTCTTTTATCACTAAGGAATGTGCCATGCATCCGTCTATTGTACTGGCGGATTAGGAAGATCTGTTATGCTTTGTTAACATGAGGCTTTCAATTCAAATTAAAATGAAACCATGTGTAGAATTAGATTAAAAACAATGTGAGGCTAGTGGCTAGCTGACTACATGCTGGACTCTTACCAACAACGCAGTACTAGTCCTCTCCTTCATCAGTGCCAGAGCGGACAAAAACGAGAAGCATCATAGATGGTGCTTTGTGAATTACGTTTGTGTTCAGTTTTGTCCAGTAATGGGCTGTAATAACCAGTATAAATCATGCTCACTAGGCAAATGAGACAAATGGTGATGCTTGCTGGAAGCTTTGAACTGCATAAGCCAGGAGAGAGGGCCTCGGTGTGAATCGACGCTGAACGTTGGAGGTTCCCAGAGGGGCTCGCCATCATCCTCTTTCCCAGGCCCGTTCCCTATGCATGTGGTCCTGTCCCATGTGAGAAAGCTGCCTTCCTATCCCAGCATTCCCTTGCCTTTGATCCATAGGTAATAAAAATGGACAGCCGAACCGTCGGAAGTTTATTCACTCCAAGAAGGAAATGGGGAAAGCCTTTAAACTCCTACAGCCTGAACTATGAGCTTTTGAGTGTTGGGATTAGCAGGCAGGGGCAGCTATAAGAGCTTTTCAGAGGCCAAACAGGTGAGAAAGAGGGAAATGTGGGTGAAATGAAGAGTGAAACGTAGTCCCTGCAGCCAGTAGGTGGTTCTGTACTACATAACATTCATGATGCTTCTCATTTTTGGAGGACGGGCAATGGTTCTGGGCTATTTAAGGTGGAGGGGTGGAGTTCTGCACATAATATCACTAAAAGCTAGTGCCTCTCTTACTGAGAACTGTTCGTCTCTGGTGTAAGTGTGTGTGTGTGTGTGCATGTGTGTGTGTTGGGGGGTGGGACTGGGTGTTCATTACCTCCTGGTGACGGCTTGTCAATAACAGTGCTTTTTAGTTTGTTCTAGTCAGCACTTACTGTGCATTTTGTGGCACCACTGGGAAAGGTCTACAACAACACGGAACATTCAGAATATCTCAAGAACTTGAAGGGGAGGGCTGAGGAAAAACAACCAGTGATAAATTATGCTACAGCTGGATTGTGACATGCTATCTTGTGCTATTAATGGCCCAGGATAATTGCACTGGATTGTAATTGCAGTCTTTGACTTCAAAAGTATGCTCAGTCCAACATCAATCTTCATACAAACGTATGCAATTTAAAGTAAAACTTTAATTTGCTTTGTAAGTCAGTTTCTCCCTTGTGAAAGCAGATTTAAGAGAGAGGAATGGGTGGGGAGGGGTGGGGGTTAAATGATCGTGACAGACACAAAACGGCACAGGTTAGGACAGGATTGCAGTTACACTATATTACTGCACACTGCTGCAGGTTATGAAAAATAATTAAAGATCTATACATTTAAGAAGAACATCTTAAATGTTTTGAGGAATTATACCAAGGTTTTTTTGTATTTCTGTTGTGACTCTTTAAATCCTGAACCAAATGACTTTCACCTGCACAGGTTATTAAACAAGAATGAACCTGGAAAGAATTTAACATTAAAAAGTTAAGTTAACTGAAGATTAATGAGAATATAATGGTTGCAGAATAATATTCACTTTTCATTTAAAGTGCAGAAAAGTCACAAGCGTCCTCCACATTAAAACCCACTTCATCTCTAAAAGCTTTTAATGTGTTGTAATGCCATAAACTTAATAATGGTTTATTATTTTTAAAAGAAATCATTGGTAAATTGATGCCTTGCCTGCGTTTCTTCTGCGATGGCGACACTTTTCTTCATTAAACACCCAAACCCTATAAAAATGTCAAAGTTTTAAAGCTGTTATTTTTCTCCAAAGGTTACTTTTTAGTAGTTCGTTTGAAGCAAATGAAATGAAGGCTGTAATTAGAGAGGTAAACTTTTAAGGGAATTTCAAAATCAAAGTAATCAGACGTTTAAATATCTTCAGATTCTCCATTAGGGCCGCTGCCTTTCCCGTGACAGCGCGCACTTTGAAAACGCAAAGCTCGTTTTAGCTCAGACACAAAAGCGACAATTTCATATTTTAGTCTTTATTTTCTTTTTTTGTCAGTGTGTCTTTTTTCCCATCTCTTTTAGCATGGATTGGTGGACTGTACCTCCTCTGTGAATTGTAGAGAATTGGATGTCGCCGAATGCTTCCGTGTACAGTGTGCCGGCTATTTATGTGGGGTGAGAAGGTGGGGGGGTGGCTTTGCTTTTTCAGCCTGACTGACAGAACAGAGTAAACACAGAGACACATCAGCTACAGTAGCCCTTGATCCTGGAGAGTTAGCGTGCCAGCGGGCCTCTTAATAAACACCTCGTTTAATTTTAATGCAGCCAGCGCATCTCTGCAGCCCTCAAAATGATCCTTTATTTAGGTCATTTACGGCTCTCCCTCAAAGAGCACTCGGGGGAGAGCAAATCCACTCTGGTTCCCAGCAGCTGGAGCTTTTTAAATCAGGGAAATTAATAGGGCTATCTATGAAAAATAAATAAATGATGGGGTTTACCCAGCGTAGAGCTCTGAGAGCTTATTAAGTAAGACTGAAGAAGAAAAAAGGGATTTGAATATAAATTTTGCACCTTTTAGTGAGCTTGCCGGTTGTTTCCTGATTCTTAAATGGCGATTGTAAACACTGCAATTATGGATTGTGTGTGAGAGTTAATTACCGCGTACGGCGAGGCCCCTTGGGACGATTGGAGGAATGTGTAGACTGATAAAGCACCCGGGCTCATTACCCCCCCCCCCTCCCCTTCCCAATTGGCCAATTCCCTGCAGACAGGCCTAAAGAGACTGGACTGAAGAGATTCTGTCTCCAGGGCTCAGTAGTCCATGGACCAATTAATATTAAGAGAGAATTAATCTACATAGAACACCGCTGTGTCAACGGCTGGTGAGGTAGAGCTGAGCTGTAGAGGGAAAGGACAGTGTCATCATCCATAAGTGATAGCCCAACAGCGCGCAACAAAGTTGCAGGGGTTGCCGTGCAATATGCTGTATTGCATGGATTAACAGTGTCTTGACATTGCAAATAAACGGTGTATTGGTTACATTAGTTTCCGGCCTTAGTGCTTCACATCTTCCAACATTTCACCCAATAAAGCAGTTTAAGTGGTGAAGTGGCACATTGGTAGATAGTTGAATTATTGGCCACAAAATGTTTACAGCACTTATTGAGCTGGGAAATTCTAATACCTAAGGAGAAACATGTTAAGCACATACAGCGTCCAGTGCAAGTGATGTTCAGCAGTCTGCCACTTCAGGCTTCTCGTAGCCGTGACGTGGCTCACTGAGCACTGCGTTGAGGGACAGGAGGAGGGTGAAGTCTCCGAGAGTGTTCGCCACCGCCTTGCTTTTTTGTGTGATGTCAGATCTCATCAGGACAGTGAATGGGAATGCGCGTTGTAATCACGTATCGATTCCTGTGGAGCACGGCTCCATTAGCGTTCTCATGAGGGGAGCTCCGGGATCGCGAAATGAGGAAGCAGGCCGTCCTGACCCCAGCTGCAGTTTACAATCGATTAACTCTGGCGGGGAAAATAAGTCATGGAAAGGTTAATACTGCTTGGCCTGAAACATGATTATGGTACATTAGCCCTTTGGTTAAATTGTAAGGTCAGAGTAAGTTAATTAGGACTTTCTTATGGTATTAATAATGACAGGAGTGGCCCCCTCTTCATTGATTCTTGGTTTTTCTTTTTTTATGTTTCAGAAACTCGACAGAGCTGCACTTGATATTTCTGTTTCTCTGCAGAGTGCCCACTTGACTACCTGGAAATCATTAGTAAATGCTGCCCTGTGATTTCTGCTAATGCACTAAGCAAACAGGCCTTGAGGGAGGGAGATTTATTTATTGGGGAGTTCTTATTAGACTGCTGTGGAGTAAGTCAAATGTGATCAATTTCAACAGGACCACTAGTTAAGTTTGTTTTCCATTGTAGTACAGTAGTAGATGTCCGCTGCTGCCATCGCCTGAGCTACACCGTACAGTATACACAAAATATTATTAGGTCAACCTTCACCTTTGGCCAAGAAAGCCTTGATGCTGAAAACATGAATTCCAACAGACACTAGTTCAGGGTTACGGCTTGTGAGAGGTTGTGCCCTGAAATGCTCCTTGGGAAAACATTTGTGGAAAGGGCTGCTGGCTTTTGCTATGTTAGAGCAGTGAGGAACATACAGCCTTCTCTTTTCATTCTGTGTTTTCCTCTTGAGGTGCATCTATCCTCAGGCTCTTTATTTTGCCCCCCCATCTTCACAGAAGAATGGTATACAGCCATTACTAATTTCCCACTTTCTGTGAACAAGAAGCTGCGTGTCTGTCTTTCCAAACGATACACCAACGAACATTCCTTTGCGTCTTTTCCGTGTCAGTTCTTTGACTCTCGCTGTCTTTTTTTCCCCCTCCTTTCGTTGTTTTTGCTGTCCCACGTTGCGCTCTCACAGTCACTCCTTTCTGAATTAGTCAAGAACGCAGCAGAGTTATTGTCTTTCATTCGGTTCCGCACTTGACAGCCGCGCGTTCAGCTGCAGCGATGTTCATCTGCGCCGGAGGCCGGCCGGCCGCGGCACTTTCTGAGATAACGTCTCTTATCAGCCGTCGGCACCTGAACGAATTAATCATAATTCAATAAGGGCTCCGGTGAAGATTCAGAGATTCTTGTTGAGATAGAGCAATCAGATGCAGTTAATCTATCATTAGCTGTCAGCAGCTGCAGGCTGGCCACTAACTTCGGTGTTCACACCTGTTTATTATCGGTTTGGCGTGGGCCTTTGGCGTCAGATGAAACAGAGACACCGGTGGCCCTGACCATCCATTAAGGTTTGTTACGGGTCAATAAATTGTCGAGGGGTGTAACTGAAAACCAGAGGCTCCCCGCTCTGCCAGTTAACGTGTCAGACTCATTTTCTGACTGTCTCTTTACTTATTAATTTAACTCCCCGCCCTCTTCAGAGAAGTACGGAAAAAAAAATTGGTGTCTCTGTGCCACACTGACAAATTGGAGAGATGATTTGTAGGGATCAGGTATATGTTCTGCTGTGGGCTGAGGGGGTCAATGGGACAAAAGGAAAGTAAGACAATAAATAGTTCTCAAATGTTACAAATTATAAATGTACTGGCACAGAAAAGGAAAAGATTTGTTCTTGGATTTTTTTTCCCCCCTGTCCCCTTCTGCATTCTTAAGGGTAATTTACAATGCAGCTTGGGGCTGTTAGCTTAATTTCAGGACATAAATGAAAGTGTTCTTGGCATGTTGATGTATCTTTCTTGTTAAGCAATGTTTTAGGTAGAGATACAAGAGGCAATAATTACAGGTTTGACTGTGAGCAAAACTTGAGTTAATAGCCGTAAATACCGCCCCACCATGAGAAGAAAGGAAAATAAAAGATATAATTACTGATGCAGCATTTTTTTTCTTTTTAGAAATACAAGGTCTTTTTCAGACACTGAAAAGGCTTGTGAAACATTTTGGCATTTCTCCAAAGACATAGTTTAGTTCCCCATATAATGTAATAGGCTTTAAGTAATTAAAATAATGCCATATGTTCAAAAATGTCACAGTGACAATGAAAAGCAATATGTTAATAACGTATGCTACTTCAAAGAACGTGAACCACTAGCCATGCTTCACAAACGACTTGACTATTTCCAGAAATTTCTTGTGCACGTTTAAATATTTTCCAAGTTTTTTTTTTTTTCCACACCTAGCTCCTATGACCTGTGCTCATTATCAGTGCTGAGTTATTGTTAATATTTATGAAAAGTAGAAATGTAAGGGTGGCACTCACAGTATTTCGGTTACAAAACAGACCGTTTGAAAATGTTTCAAACTGATAATATATAAAAGAGTCACAAAACAATTAGCCATCTCAGCACAATAGCCACTTATTCTTTTATTTTTTTTTACAGTTAATTAATAAACTAACCAAATAAATGTGGACACTAATAGGATTAGAGTCCATTTTTGCTTAATTTTTAATATAATTCCAATGCAAAAATTCAGAGTTTATGATAATCTCCACAACACTGGACTTAATTTGACACTCACAACCAACATGTCTAATGATTAAAGAGTTTGTCCAAAACATTAGTTTAATTTTTCAGGGGTTATATACATTTTGTTCACATCTTTGCTTTATTCATTGTACTAAAATTAATAACAATTAATTTAAACCTAGAATTCATTTAAAGATTAGTTTAGCGCTTACTTGTCTATAGACCAGTTATGCTGGTTAAACCTACCTTGCAGGCAGTAAGTGGGTAGGCCTGGTATACAATGATTCTAATAGGTTCTAGTTTAATTGGAATTCTAGTACACTGTAAATCATTATGCCAGTAAGATGAGCACGTATTTAGTGAAGTAGCTTTTTTTGGAGGGCTGATTGATGATCTCACTTGGGAGGGACACCAAATATGGCGCCTCACTCAAAACCAAACTAATGTAACGTTAGGTCACCACATACCCCTTCAATGCTGCTAGGGAGTAATTTCAGACTTGCAATAGTCGGTCCGTACCCACTTCTTTCAAGTCAGTCCCTGGCTTTGTACAGGTGCACACTGCCTGCCTTGACAAGATGTAGCCACTGAAATCCTGGGAAACAGGAACTGAGTGCTATTTCAAAAATGTGTACTGACAGCACTCTTGGCTAATTGTATTGTGTCGAGTTCTTTAATTCAAATGACTCTCATGTTCAGCATTTTTTTTTTTGTAGTTGTTTATGTTTTGAGACTGAAGCTCCCCTTTAGATTATTGTTGACACTGTGGAGAAGCATCTAATATAAATGTGTAATGGGCCCTGATGACAAACTACACGGTTGGAAGACCATGTAATCTCCTCTCAATTAATTAAAGTGCATGAAGCTTTTCTTTTCAGCACCTTCCCCCCCACCCACCACCCAAACCAGATGCCACTAAATGGCTCAAATAACATTGCTGTCAACTATAAAAAATGAAGATCCATTCCTTGAGAAGGGCACTTGGATGCTGCGAGCAGATGCCAAGCTCCTCGCCCGTGTGCTGATAAGGAGCCTCAACATCTGCATCTTCTGCAGCTTAATTACCCACCTGGGCTTGTCAGTTGTTGGCCAATCACAGCTTACAGTCCCGCCTCGGTCTCGGTGCCCCCTCCTGGATCTGGCAGAGGAGGCATAAGGAGAAGGTCTGCCTGCTCCTGATACCTGGACATACATCCGCATCCACCAACTTGGCTTGTCCAAAACTTAGCTGTAGGTCCTCTAAGCTATCTAAGTTCTGTCTCCACCTTGAAACCCATACTGGAAGTGTTTTCAGGGTTTGTCTTGTCTTCAGCAGCTCCCACCATATATTCTTTAGCCTTAACTGGAATCATCCACCCACCACAGCAATTATACTGGGAACCCCTCAGTACATCTCTCTGCCATCTTCAAGCTGTCTCCAGCTTCCTCTGTGTCCTCTCTTCTCACATCTCCGTCTTCTCCCTTTCTTAGTTATAATGCTGCACTCCCCCAACTTGAAGATGGATTTTGCATTCAAAGCTGCTTGTGTTATTTTATTGACAAGTGTCAGCCGATCTGAGACTGGAAAGGAGGACCGTGCTTTGTGGATTCTGTCTCCGCAGAGACACAGCGTGGGGAGACAGGGCCATTGTGACGTGTACTCTAGAGGCAGAAGCTGTGTAAAAATTTTTAAATTAGTTTTCCAGCTTCTTTTATCGTTACCGCAGTTGCTGGTATTTATACCCCTACTATTGGATTGATCATGGGGATGATAATGAAAAAAGTAGGTGTGTGTTTCTCTTATTCTGCTCTCCACTCTTACCTTCTCTGAAGGCTATCGATCCAAGCCAGCGCACAATTAGTTGCTTTTTCAAAAGAATTCCTTTGTCCACACTTTTTAAATAAGTAAATGAGGAATTCTGCACGCTTTATATAACTTTTGATAACAACTATCAGTTTGGAGCTGGACTGGCAATTGATTTGATTAAGGGCATTATGGGCATTGTTTAATGAGTTTTCCACTTGACTGCGTGGAGGATAATCACAGACTGATATCTGTCCCATGATTGTGCATGCCTCTCACCACATATCTCACTGCATACATAAAACCAAAACAACGGAATAGAATAGAAAACCCAGGAAAATCAATGGGCCTCTTTATTTGGAAACTTTACTTTTGTGTTCTTATCTAAAACACATTTTAAAACACTAGATCCACCCTAATTTCCCTTTTATGCAGCTGTTCAATAAATATCTCAAGCATGAATATGAAAATCATCTGGCAGCTTTGATTTTGACCATTTCGAAATTAATGAATTTGGCTTTAAATGACCTTGCAATTAGAATCGCCAGCACAGACGAGTCAGCATCTGATTGCACGTTTAGGATAGTGAAATGTCTTCAGGTGGAGCATGCACCTGAGCGGGAGGGGCGTGGGTGGTGTGCTCCATATTGATGGTGGACTGGATTTGTACTCAGAATATTGCCTATCCCTCAGACTTATCCATCTTGCTTATAGTGAGAGCTGAGGAGTGAAGATAAACTAATATTTCTGTATTACTGTGGTCACACAATACAAACGATCAGAATTTTTCACCTTCTTATGCATGAAGTAAAATATGAAAAATGGCGGTGTACAAGCATCTGCTCAGATCTAGCATGAGCGTCTCGCTGTGGATAGCCCACGGCCAAGGTGTGAGGTCTGAGCACAGCCAGCTCAACTGGTACTAAAGCAAAGAATGATGGGAAAATTATTCTCGTCTGAGGCGTGTTATGTTATGGCTTCCCCAACCCAACCTCCCGCGACCACGTTGCTCCGCAGCAATAGAAGAACCAACACCACACATTCCTGGGTGATGATGAACGATTACAGGCGTGTAATTCTCCCTGCCACCTTCTCCTCTGGCCCGTCATATCTCCTCCCAGCGACACGCAGCAGAGGAAAAAAAAAAAAACTGCAGATAAATATGTCATATATCAGTTCTTGGCTATAGGGCTTCAGCGGGTAACTGGTCCGCTTTCACCAAGTCGGTGTTCATCATCCAAGTCTGGAGCACGTGAGGTCACGGCGCTCATAATTTCCCTCCCTGATACAGTCCCTGACTGGATACGACAGGAGATACGTGGGGACGTCTCCGGCTCAAAGCCAGGGCGAGCAGTGGGCTCAGCAGGCCTCAGGAGCAGCAATAACCACGCATTAGGGCCTGACTGTCGCACGTCCGTGACCGCTCTCATAATTAGATTTGATGTCAGCGTTTCCTAGCCGCACCTCCATCCCACGTTGGCCGCGGCTGCTTCCTACCCGATGCGCCAGCGTCCCTTTAAGCGAAGCCTTGGGGGGGCGGGGGGGGGGGGGGGGGGGGGGGGGGGGGGGGGGGGGGGGGGGGGGGGGGGGGGGGGGGGGGGGGG
>JABJVR010000007.1:4515099-4535485 GCA_025773905.1 Chitala chitala | reverse complement strand
CACCCCCCCATTCCCCTGTCAGCTCCGCCGCCGCCAGGCGTCTTGACAGTCGTAAAGTTAATTACCGCCGCTAATGAGAAGCCAGTCTTCGGGTGGACATGACATGTGAGGTGTGTCAGCAGGAAGAAACAAACAAACAAACAGAAGCCTCGTCAGAAGAGTGTGACAGGCTCCTTTTCCCATCTCCTCCCGTGCCGAGCTCAGCTCCCACTATTTGTTTTAAGAATAATGAACTTTGTGGATTTCCTTCTTCTTCCTTTGGGCAACAGTTAGTGAAGCGCTACTTCCTAAGCACTTAATGATAGAAAAAAAAGCCCTTCTGCTTTAGCGTGTAACAGCATCCGCATCAATAATTTATCTCCGTTGCCCTTATTATCGGTTTTTCCTCCAGACAAGCAAGACTCTGGTGTATTTGAAGCTGAATAATGATCAATGGTCCTTGAAGCCTGTGATTTTTGTGAGCTGTGTGACAGCGCTGATTATATTTATATTGCTTGCTAAAAATGCTCCACGGCTCGTCCCCGGTGTCACGCTGAACGTGTCTAAAGCCTGGAACGATCCCACTCCTGTCTGGGGACAGTAGCGTGGAGGGGGGGCCGGGGGTGTCTACAGCTGAAGTGTTTGAGTAATTAGACGAATGCCGGACGTCTTGACCAATCAGAGCTTTTCCGAGAAACGCAGCTACACGTTGCCGCTTTTGTGTTTCATTTGTGAACAATTTCACGTGCAAAGTATTTTCAAGTGCCGTTAATGAAGTGCACGAGAGTAATTACGTGTGGTAATGCACATATGTTGTTTCATCCGCTGTTAATACCGGCATATATACAGCATTTTCGTGTTTGTGAATGTATGCTTTGTCCAATAGCGACAGCCAGCCAGTTATAATCACTTAACAATAATGTGTTGCATGAACGCTTCATTAGTGTAAGTTCATATTCCTTACACTGAAGTGTTACAGCTGAAAGCTGCCTGTTTGTGAGTATCTGTGGATAGTCCTGTAAACAAATTACTGGTGTCTGCTGGCTTGCTCTGAGTTCTACACTTCAGACTGCAAATAAAAACGGACAGGCAACCACAAGGACTACAGTGTCACTTCGAAAGTAAGAATATATTAGCATATTGTACCTTATATTAGCAGTGATTCTAGCATGTTCCGAATAAGAAAAGATTTAAGTAAATAATCCATTTTGGAAGTGGGTTTTACATTAGCTGGCCTTCCAATTAAAACTTACTTGTACCTTTTTTACCAGTGATGGGGCAAGTGTGTCACAAAATGTATCCCAGAGTTCTATTCAGCACTGATAAAGCATTCAGAATGTTGGCCGTGCTGCACTAATGTTATGTTAATGTATATGTTTAGCTGTTTCCTTAAGAATGCATCAGTCTGTACAGTGTCTTCTGTTAAAAACATCTGCCTGCTTTTGGTTTCCTGTTTCCTCTTGCTATAGTGTTTATTCCTCACCCTAAGTAAGTTCGATCCCTCGGCTGATAAATCACACACTGAGGCGTCTCACTCAGTCTGGAGCACGGGGGGCGTCGGCTCTGATAAGGGGGCTGCTTTCACCCAGCGCCAAACCATGGCAATTTATTGGGCTCTGATAAGTGCCAAGCTCCCACCGATCTAAGGCAAATACACTCCCACATGCATTTATTCTTATTACATTCTCTGACTCAGAATGGACCCTCAGTCCCATGAGGAGGGAGGGAGGGGTCTCCTCTCTTGCTGGAGGGGTCTGGCCTGCTGTCACTGCCATTACCTTCTATTAGATAAACAGGAGACACGAGACAGAACTGGCTGCTGGGTGGGAGGTCAGGGTACAGCACCTGCTCTGTTCTTCTCTTCATTGTATTTTTTCTATTGTAACATCTTAATTTTTCTATCTGTCCAATTATTGTTTATTTTTCTATGTATACAATTATTTATTCAGAATATGTGTGTGTGTGTGTGTGTGTGTGTGTGCGTGCATGCGTGCATCCGTTTCCTGTAGTAGTCCTTTAGGTTGGAGGCTGCTGTATGGCTTTGTTAGTTGAATCTGTTTTCCCTCTTTGCTGCTGGCTTTATGTTGGGGTTCTTTCTAAGCGACCCCCCCACCATGAGTTGGTGTCCTCTATAAATTGCTTTCTGCTGAGACCAAGTGCCCTCACCCTCACACAGACGCACTTTGAGGTTACATTTTTTTTTTCACCAGCAATATTGCATTTAATCAGTGGTTGACAGGGATATTGAGGAAGAGGAGGGTGTTGTGTGTATAGCATATTAAAGCAAGCTGGGGTGTCACTTGCTGTGACACACTCTCCCTTTAGTTCACTTTTCCCGAATCACACCTTGGATCAACCTGTGTTGGCCCCTGTCTTTCTCCCTCTCTGTTTCTCCTGTGGGCTCTGGCCGTCTTACTCACCTGTTCATCTTGCAGTACCGTGGCCTTTTCTTCCCACATTTACAGGAGCTCATGCTTGGTAAAGTGGAGGTCTTTCTGAACATTGTACCACAAATGCCTGCACTGCTGGACTACAGACAGTGCGGTGTGGTATTCAGGTGTTGTACGTAAAGATGCTGTACCTTTTCTGCCCTTGTCTGGTCCAATGTGCCATCCTGCTTACTCAAGACCCAAGAGTTCCTAAACAGTGACTTTTCACCTCAGAGCACAGAGGCATAATATGCAGCAGGGATGAGCTTACCAAACACAGAAGACCCAGAAATGATTGCTGTTTTCTTCTGGCGACCTCAAGACCTGTACAAAGGTGCTCCTGTAGTGTTCTCCCTGCACTCTGCCTAGTCTGCCTGTGTGCGGTCAGCTGCTGAAGGCTTCCTTTTCGATTTGCCAGCAGTACCATCATAACGGGAATCACGGCGGGGCGTTTCAAACCACGTTAAGAACCCTGCTGCTGAAATCACAAAGCACAGCATTAACATGCCACTTAGGAACAGAGTGTATAAAAATGTATTCATTGGCAGAGACAGTGAACATGGCTCCATATGTCCACATATTCACAGAAACTTGGCTTAATGACATCACAATTGGCATGATGGAGGTGGAGGGATGCGCCGTCTTCAGGGCTGACACAGGAGTAGCGGCTACGTTTAAAAGCAAAGGTGGAGGCTTATGCACCGATGTAAAAAAAACATGGTGTGGTGTACTGACTCTCTCCATTCCTGCAGATCTGCTGGTCTAGAATATCTGGTTATTAATTGCAGGCCCTCCTGTTTACTACATGAGGTTACATGCATTATTATGGCTGCAGTGTATGTGCTCCTAGATGCTGAGGCTAACAATGCCTTGAAAGACCTTAGTTCTTCTATCAACATTTTTGTAACTGGACTCTGTATTTCCTAAGAAATACACCACAGTCTGTCAGGCTCAACAACCTCACCTCCTCCAGTCTCACCCTCAACATTGGAATGCCTCAAGGATACATATTGTTCCCTCTCCTATACTTCCTCTTCCCCCGTGACTGCATGCATGTTCATAGTTCTAACAACCGAATCAAGTTAGCAGATGATACCACAGTGGTAGGTCTGATCAGAGGTAACAGTGAGACGGCCTGTAGGGAGGAGATCCAGCACACTGGTAGCATGGTGCAAGGACAATAACCTGGAACTCAACACTAAGAAAACAAAGGAAGTTGTTGTGCACTAGGAAGTCACACTCACACTCCCATTCATATCATCAGAGCTGCTGCTGAGCATCTACCTAGCTTTAAGTTCCTCTAAGTCCACATCTCTGAGGACCTCATCTAGTTTCTGAGTTCCTCTTTTCTGGTTAAAATGATACAACAGCATCTCTCCTTTCTTAGGAGACTACAAAAAACCCACCTGTGCTCAAGGATAGTGATGAATTTTTACTGATGCACAACTGGAGAGCATCCTTACCAACCACATCTCAGTGTGGTACGGCAACTGCAATGTATTGGATCACAAAGCCCTTCAGCAGTGGTGAAAACGCATCATCGGTACTCAACTGTCCACCATTCAGGACGTGCTGCCAGCAAAAGGCAAAGGGTTCTCAAAGACACCTCTCACCACAAACATGGATTATTTACTCTCCTTCCAACAGAAAGGTGCTATAGGTACCTCAGCACCTGAACAAACAGGCTGAGAAATAACTTTTTCCCTGTGGCTGTTTCCATATTCAACAGCTGATCATGGTCCTGCATGGCTGCACTCTGACCTCACTTTATTGACCTGGTTTATATAGTGTGTATCTTTGCACTGCCCATAACTTACAATGCTCCTTTGCACTACTGAGAATTTCATCTGCACACATTCTGTACATGATGTATTTATATATTTATATACTAGCACATATGTATATATATTTAAGTATGTATGTATATCCTGTTCAGCATGTTCTCTCTTAACATATGTACACACTGCATGTGCACTGTTTGCGTATGAATGTACTATGCATAACTTCAACATAAAATTTACTGCAGCTTCTGTACATATAACATCCGTACCCTGTACATGTGTATCCTCCTAGCCTCATACCTGCATCTTTATTTAATAGAGATGTCCAAATATGAAACTTATGCACTTCTGGTAAAATACTGACTGAATTTCACTGTCTTGTACATGTGTTTTGGACAATGATGATAAAACTGAAAGTAATCTAATCTAGTCTAATGTCTTGCAAACGTAAATGTCTTTCACAGCTGCCTGATTGAAGGTCAGTGTTTAGGTCAACTGAAATGTATTTTGTGAAGTTCTTGGTTTGAAAAGTATGTTTTATTGTTGGTGTACCATTTTTCATGATGAAATAAATATATTTGAAAATTTTAAACAAGTCCTTAATGACCACCAAGAGCCACTAGATATAAAAAGAAAAAAAATGGAATATGGGATAGAAAAATGGGATAGGAAAAAATTGTCAGTTAAGTGACTAACACCCTCGTGCCATAAATGAATAACAACCAAACTGACATCTTTTTCGTATTTAAATGCCTCAATACTGCATCTCAAGACTATATATATATTTATTATTATTATAGATAAACAGTAGATAGTTTGTTTAGGTCAAACTTGGAACTATATTGAAATGCTCCACAGGTTAAGTAAATATATTCATTGCTCCTACTAGGATTTGAGCCGACAGCCTACAGGTCGCAAGTCTGTACCTTCTTCTGAGATGAATGTTTACAGTGCGGCAGTGCCGAAGCAAGAGGATGCAGCCCTTACATGTCCTGGCGGCGCTCTCAGCTGATTGGTCACACAGCAGCACACCCTCATTAGGCAGACTGACAGCCTCCGTCTCTGTGACTACAGAAGCCATTCTGGCGCAATGCAACAGCCATCTTTAGGAAAGTGTTTATAGATTTCACTTAGAAAGATGGGGCAGGATGGGATGGGGGGCGGTGTTGTTCTGTGCGTGCAGAATTAACAGAAATTGTAATGGCTTACACAGGAGTAATCAATGCTGAAGTAAAGACATGACAAGCAGCAGATGGAATCCTACTCTGGGTGTGGCGTCCTCACTAATTGATTGTTGTTACATCGTCCACAAGGAGCTTTTGGTTCTCCTGGCTCTTTCAGCGCACAGCAACACAGGAACGATGCTCAGGCTTGACCAAAGACTTCCTGTTGCTATTTTAAACCTAGAAACTCATAGAGGCAATTAAAAGGTCAATGTGACACCTAAGTGTCTGGATTTGTAACCAAAACCTTCTCAGTTTGCTTTGGGGCCTCACTCTTGTGTCCCTGACTAACAGCTTCAGATGTGTGTGGGTCTCTTACAAACATGCTTAATATAAGCATTCGTTAAGCTACCAAGGCGTACGTCGTGAAGATATCGATGACACAATTTGTTTAACATCAGCCACCTAGAAGATTATGATTTTGCATGTTATAAGTCAATTTGGCTCAGCACAAAGATCAGATGTAATGTGGTGTAATACTATGTGACAAACACTGTTCTGCTTAGTATTTGTCACAAAATATGATTGACATAAACAGCCACACATGGATGCTTTGTCTGTGCAACTGGTAGGTTACGGTAAGTACAGCATCTCTTCTGAAGGGTACAAGAGTGGGACACTCACACTGGCAGCCTTTGGGATGCTCAGGTGCCCTACCACTAAATTTAAACAAGTTCACATGAACCCCTTTATCAAACATGCCACTGTCATGCCGTAGGCCGTATGCAGTAATTATTATTATTTTTTTTGACAGTTATGAGGTGGTCAGAAGTTATTTCTACGGACATCTGGTGGAGTCTCCTTAACTCAAGGTGAATAAGAGTTGACAGCCTGTACTTCACTGGACCCAAATTAATGCAGACAAGCCTATTCACATCAGCCCATGTAGTGTGTCATTTTTTAAAACATGATTCATAATTGATAATGGCTACGAAAAGCTGGCAGCCAGAGTCTGGCTATTGATCACTGGATTCCTGGCGTTGCTTTGAGTGGCATGCACTAGGGGAGGGCATACAGCCCCCCCACACCCCATCCCCATAGCTTTACATGACTGCTTAAATGAATGCTTATAGCTGCCTCTCTGAGGGTCTTGTGCTAATCTCACACTATCTTGATATTTGCTTCAGAGGACCACCAACCCCCCCCCCCCCATCTGTCCTGAAATAAATATCCATCACACTTGACATCTGTCAGTAATTATGGACTGTTGTCCAACAAACTGTCTGCCTTCAACATGGTCCTGGGTGGCAGGGTCTACCAAAGCAAAGTGTGGCTTGTCTGCATCTTCAACCTTGACCTTGACTCAAATGGAGCTTCCTGCTTCATAGCCTGTTTTAGGGGCATTGCTTTTGGTCTGTCCACCGTGCAGGGTGTAGGACCACCCCCCCTGAGGCCTTGATGGATGCGTCGCAGCCGAAACAGAACCCCACTCGAATTTACAGTTCGGCAAAAATGAACACTCAGATTAATCCAGCCTTTCTCGCCTGGCTCTGGAGTGGATCACAAGCCATTTCGAGTTGTGTTTAATTACAGGCAGCTCACACACTAATAAACCCGCTAAGTCTTTATTGCAAAAGTTAGCTTAGCTGGAGCACTTAAAACCTGTGAGCTTCAGGAAAAGGAGTTGGAGAAAGCTGGAGATTCTGGCAGTCATGACAGCAGTCTCTATAAATCCAGGATGGGCTGTAAAACAAGGCACTCCCTCTCACCGACCACAGATGCCTGTAGGCCCCACAATCACCCTCCAGTGAGCCCAAACGTCCCTGCCAGGCAGTTAAGGCTAATGTTCCAGGACAAACGCATATGCGCCAAAGCTGAAGATTAAGATGCTAATTTACGTCGGAGGACATTATCGCCAGCCCGTCCCCAAATCCGGTGCCCGTTCCTCCTCTTTGCTGATTAACATGTCAGCAAACCCCCTCGGTGCTGTTTCTCTCAGGAACTCAAGATGAATGGAGCGGCTGATAATTGTGATTTTGTTGAGCATGCAGTAAAATCAGCAAGCAACGAGAGAGAAACAGCAAAATGTTAACGGGAATAAAGCACTATGGATGAGCTGGCCAATGGGAGGGATGCACTTTTGTGCAGGAGACCAATGTGAGGCAAGCATTTAGGAAGCATTAACCAATGAAAGGAATCAGTCAATGGCAAAGGGAAGCTTTGGAACAGAAGACCACTGAGAGTAGCTGATTAGAATAAAGTGCTTTCCTGGGCTAAATCAATGACAGTAGAACACTGTGGAAGGTCAAGTCATTCTAAATTATTGGACAACACTTCAACATTGGTAGAGAAATATATGTTTCAGGAAAGGCAGGCAGACTATTGCTAACTTTATTTTGATAGGAATATGGTACAAGGAGTCATTCGCCTGCTGGTAATACTAAAACCGATAACAGACCAATAATTAGAGCATGGTAAAGACAGGCCTAGACACTTTAACAGCAAGGGTATAATGATATATGTGTCATTTTGAGTCAGTCAATATGGCTGTAGCAACCCTCTTGACCAAATCAATCACCTCAAAGTCATTCATTTTGAATGGGAAAAGCATCAAAAATGCACTTCGAAACAACTTAAAATACAAAATAATTTGGCATATTTGTGCATCACCAGTAGCAGGTCACAGGAATACAAGGACGTGTTTACATGTTTTGTTTACCAATCAGATGTATAGCATACCTGTGCATGTGGATAGTACTGTATGTAGGGTGAAGACAGGAAAAAGAAGACATTACTGCTGGGGGCGTGGTTAATGATGAATATAAGGGCCAGGCTTTTCTCAGTCAGACTGGAAGGCTACAGGCATTTATGTTCCAACAATGAAGCACAAACATGCAGCAGAAAAAAAAAAATTGATGTGTAGTCGAGTGTGTTGGCCATTGATTGCTGAAAGTTCATTAGATAAATGCTGACATTATGGATTGATGCCTTTAAACCACTGCTTGGCGGGGACCTATTGAGGGCTATTGACTGAATGTGTGTGTGTGTGTGTGTGTGTGTGTGTGTTCTAGCCCACCACTATACATCTATGGGTATTATCAGTCAGGGTGTTCTGGAGTTATACTACAGATGGAACAGTTTGATATCTTGGTGAACAGTGTTGTCAAGTCTTACAGTTCACCATTTCATAAAGCTGGTTTTCTTTTTTTTTCATAATGAGTTCCAGCTAAGGGAAGCAATGCAGCTCAGTGTATAACCCTGTCATCTGACACACTGAGGAGAACAAGTTAAATTCTGTCTTTGGCTGTGCCCATGCAGGTACCTCCCACAGTTCAATGATTCCTGGTTCAGCTAAATTGCCAGTGTTAAACTGGCACTGCAGTGTGGAGTTGTGTGAACTGGGCCAATACCCCATTCACGCCATATCCTGCTCTGTGTCCTGTGCACCGTTGGACCTCATGTTCACATTCTATTCATCTTTGGCTGGTTTGAAAAATCAATGAATTAATTGTCCAGTTTGAGTATGTCACCTGTAAACAGAAGAGGCATTTCTACCTGTACGTATCCACTCCAGGCCAAGCTTTTCAATCATAACTGCATCTACTGGGCAGAAACACACCACATCTTCATGTCTCAGTCAAATGGAGAGCATTAGAAAAATATAAAAGCGCAAGATGTGAAGGAGATGGGTATTGCAAAGAGGGAGTCTAACAAGAACATGGATGGTTCACTAAGTTCTTGGTAGTACATTCCAGCTTGCTGTTGAATACCTGCTTAAAAGTTCATTCATCTTCTATGCTGCTTCATGCTGTTAATGGTCACGGGAAGCCTGGAGCCCATCCCAGGAGACATAGGGCACAGGGAATGGGACACTCAGAGTGGGGCGCCAACCCACTGCAGGGAAAACACACACACACACACACACAATATGGGCAATTTTGGAGACACCAATCAACCTAACCCGCATGTCTTTGGACTGTGGGAGGAAACCACAGAATCCAGAAAAAAAACCCACTAAGCACAGGGAGAACGTGCAAACTCCATGCCCACAGACCCAAGGCAGGAATCAAACCCCAGGCCTGGAGGTGTAAGGCGATAGTGCTAACAACCATGCCACCATGCCGCCTTGCTTGAAAGCTGTTACATGTTATGCCTCACAGTGTGACTTTCCTTGTGCAAAGAAAGGTATTTCATTAAGCCCAGTGTTTCTGCATGCAAACTGTCATGCTGATGCTTATCTGCTTTTAGGACATTTGCATCTAAAATGGGGAGTGGAAGTATGTTGTGTAGGGAAAGGGTGAGATCTGTGATGTAAAGTCAGTTCTATGATGCAAGGTGTCTGTGATGTAGGGTGGGTGAGATTGCTATTACTTATTTATTTTTGTTTGTCATTAAATTATTCCCATAGCAGTTGCGGGGCGCATTAAATGTCTCAGAGCAGCTCTGTTTTAAATTCCATTTCCATTTGTTTGCCTTTATGATGAGAGTAAGAAGACAGCTTAGGACTAATTATCCAGTTCAGCTTGATTCTGTTTTGTTTAATGCAGATTGTACAAATGTCTTCTATCAAATTGTACTAGAGGAAAAAATAAATGTTTTTGTTCCTATTAAAAAGCTAGCTCACTTCCCTAACGACAAATGGTCAATAGACTGAAAACATCAGTAACATTGGAGAGCGTTTCATTAACTAAGACTTGAAATAAATCCTGCCCATTGACTGTTAACATGGCTCTATTGATTCCAGGCGTCCGATGAGCCAACGACTGATTGGGGCGGACTGGGAGTGCTGCTTGTGCAAATGGACGTCTGGGACAGAACATGTCCCACTCAAACACCCACTGCCTTGCCCATGCAGCAGTGCTGGAACAGGCAAACAATATCTGCCTTCAAAGGGGACTTAGAGTGACAAGGTAACTCAACGTAAATAAACGCTCTCTCGACCCATTATGGATTTCTCCCTGAGGCTCAGCTGTGTACCTCACAGAATGACAGTTGTCTAAGCTTAACCATGCCAAGCCAAGGCCAGACTGGGAAGGGAGCAGATAGCACTCATTTTTGGGTGTTTATTCCAACCCTGCCATTTGTTCTGCTCAGACATGGCACCAAGCAGAACAAGTGCAAAGTGAATGCTGTTTGGGTTATTAAAAATGGTAAGTATATGTAGAAACTGGCCTCAATGGTCAGGTGTCTTTCAGGGAAAATTCTGGCAAGATGGGATCCTGAGATCAAGAACCATCACTACCTAAATAAAGTCAGACTTTGTATCACTAAACTTAAACTCTAAAGTAAAAAATGTGCAGAGGAAAGTAAATTCAATAATCTAAAAGCAAGGTGTTTATCTTGCTGCTCAGCTAACTAGTGTTGCTTCTATTGAAAGACCTTTAATTATGTGACTCTGATTACCTTTCTTTTTAATTACATTTTACTGTGCCAATTTTCTATTACTGAGACAGGATGGATCAGGGGAAAGGGGCATTCAGGTACTGGTTACCAGGTTTAATGAAACTCACTCCATAAGAAACGGAACCAAAATGTAAAAGCAACACTAAGTAACAGCATATAAAACAAAGCCATGTACCCAGTACTGCCCCCCCTTCTCCAGGGGCCACAAAAATCTGCCCCCACTGCCTCCGTCCAGGGGTCTACAGCACTGTACTCCACCACTCAGTCCCTCTTTGTGTTTTGATGACTTTTCAGGCCTTTGTAATTGAGTTGGGCACATCTGATGTGGCTGTCACTCGCGCCTAAGACGGTACCGCCGCAGGCTCCCGTGACAAGCCCCTCACGCTTGTCACTTTGAGGTGGGAGAGGACCCTGTCTCCAGGCCTCTGAGCCGCAGCCTCGTCCTCGTCCCCACCACGCACCGATTCGTTCCCCTTCCAAGAGCGAAATCGCAGTGACATTCTCCTTGGTGCACATCTCGAAAGTGTCTCCAGATCTCCCAGGACGGCGGCAACGTTTTATTACAATTGTCAAAAAGAGTAACAGTTCTATCACCGTGTGATTATTAAGTTTCCACCCGCAGATCACCACAGCAATTAAAATCTGTAAATAAGGCAAGTTGCCCATGTTGTCAGACAAACAATGGGCTCCCGGAGGAAAGGTTTATTTCAGGCCAGCTTTTGTGGAAACGTGCTGCTCCATTTTAACGGAGGTGGTTAATTAGAAATACTGCGGAGTTGTGTTATTGTGCAGGCATGAGGCAGACTAATGAAATCACAATGACGCGCATTTTAAACGCAAGATGAAGTTGTTTACTTTTGTGTTCCCGTTTCGCATTATGACAAACGGAAGTGCTCGGCAGGGAGGACAGAGATAAGGGAAAGAGCGCTGGGGAGGCACACTTCGGGATGGCTGATGCAAGCTTTGCACAAAGGCAGAGGACAGCGTGGGCCTTCAAACGTGCACGTACCTGCATGTACTGCTGATAGTGACAGTCTGTTTTTAATGGCTGAACAGGGCCAGTGACCCTCATGGTCTATTCTACATCGCTTAGAGTCTATATAGAACTATTGTTACACTTGTTTATGTGATGATGATCAGGTTTATTTTTTGAAAGAGGCAACGGGACTCTTTTTAGCTTGAAAGGCTTACGTATGAAAAACGAGCGAAGTGTAGAAGAGCACGGTGAGAAGGTCTGTGGGGTAAATACTGGAGGCTGCCAGACTAGTGAAGTATTCAGACCTCAGCTGGTAGTCTGTGAACATCCCATTACCTGAGCTAAAGGTTACATGTTGGAAGCAAAAAAAAAAACCTTCATATCTTGAGAAGAAAGAGGATCTCAAAGGTCAATGACTGTCAGTCATTTTAGGTGAGGACCTTCTGAGGAAGCATTGGCAAAGAGAGTCTATGTGAGGAAGCAGGGTCTGGGGTGTACGGGGGGGGGTGTCGCGCACCTCTGTGTCTCTGAGCTTCTGCAGTACTCCCAGGGCCCCAAATGTCAGAACACGACCCAGCAGCAGACGGCTGTGTCGCTCAGCTCTTGTCTTGCTTGCGTCTTTGTTTCTGCTGTCCAAGGATGTTAACCGTGATGGAAGGTAGTGGAGAGGGGAGCAGGGGCCTGGCTGCTTTTTGGAGCGTTAAACGCAGCCAGGCCACATATTGTTGGCAGGTTTTTCCAGGGCAGAACTGGTTGAATGTCAGGCAATTGAGAGGCCTTCATTGCTGGCAATCCCTGCTGCGCCACCTCGGGCCAGTGACACGAAGAAGCCATTTGTATCCCTCGGAGGCTGCCACCGCCCCCTGTGTAGTGCTGAGATTTCTGTGGTTCGTCATCCAGCCCCCTTTCCCCCTCTTGCCAGCATTAACAATGGTGAATCTTTTATATGAAAACAGGACAAGGAGGTAATGTTGTGGGAATACAATGCAGGTGGTTGTTCAGGAGACTTGCTGAAGTAGAAGTGATGGTCAGAGAGAAGACAGGAGGTGTCTAGATTGTGGAGGAAGGGAGACAGCAGTAATCTTCTGTGCCCCCCCAACCCTTTCCTATTAACCAGCAGTCTTTTTGCAGCTTTCTCCAGAGGCCCTGCTTGATGCTATTGATCTGTAGGCCTCCTGGTGTGCAAAAACCTCACCTCTTCACCTGCTACTGGTGTTGAGGCTCCATAGGGTCTGGTCCTGTAGCCTTACTCCTTGGTTCCATTTCTGGACTCTCAAAAGCCGCATCTGCGCACCTCCCAGCAGGTATCCTAGCTGTAGGTGGAAGTGCTGCCTCCGTGCATTGCATGCTGTCATCGTGTTATGGAATTTCACATTCACTGGCATCCTATGGTCACAGCTAAAACAAAGACATCACCGTAGTGCATGCTGGGAAGCACCTTACAGGTGAATGACAACATGCCCTCATATTTACAGCATCCACATCATTAGCAGTCAATTAGCACAACACTGGTTTCCGGAGCTTCAGCTGTGAGATCCATCTCTGCTGGAACGAGAAAGGTGCCTGCTACACACTCAGCACCAAAACAAAAATGTCAGAAATACACTTTGTTTGAAACGTTATAGGGACAGTGATGATTTCAGAGCAGTTTGGAGAACTCTTACACACGGTGAACTCTGACACACACGTAAACCCTCAGGGGCTTCACTGAGAACTGCTGCAAAAGAAGTTTGTTTTTATCATGATGAACTGGACCATGGAGGAGCCCCGGGGGGACGTTGAAATGAACAACTTGCCAATGCCTTTAACTTTCACGGCAGACACCTGACCGAAGGGGTTGGGGCAGTGGTCCATGTCTCCACAGACACAGAGTAAGCTGCCCTGCAAAAGAACACCAGCTTCGCAGTTGCCCACAAAAGACAAGCAAGACAGGGCAAGGTGTCCTAACCCGTGCTGCTTTTAATTAAGGCAAAATCACCTCACTGGGGAGAAGGGGGAGCAAAACAACAGGTTAATCTCACCTCTCCTGGCTAAAGTACAGTACGTGAGGCATTGAGGTGTGCTGAAACCAAAGGCCACCGCCGTTGAGAAGACCTTCAGCGTAAAACAAACACAGATGTCACACTGCTGCCTTGCTTACATTCAGACGTAAGGCGTGCGTCATCGAGTTGTTAAGGGTGAATGCTTAGCATTTTTACAGCTGTCTGTGTAAAGTACAGAAAATGACATGATACTGTAGCCTTGAGCAAGACTTGACTTAATTAATCAGGTACAAGTGTAGCCTATCATTGCTGCAAAAATTATAATAGAAAAGGTTTTGCACAGGGCTTTAGATAAAAGGCAATTACAAAAACAGTTGTCATAGTAGTAGTTTTATTATTATTATTATTAGTATTATTATTATTATTATTATTATTATTGAGAGAATGATTAAAGGACGTAACCCTATTATTACTGTGTTTATGTATAATTTAGTAATGTTTATCTTTTCCATAGTGTCTTAAATACCAGTAAGAGATAAAATAGTGTCAAGCTTTGGGCAGAATGACTATGCAGGAAAACAGCTTTCTTCAGCTGCAGTTATGCATCCTTAATCCCCCTGGCAATCTCTTACCTGCAACACGAATAACAAGAAGGGAGGCTAATTGTGGTGTGGACAGGACAAATATTCTTTAATCCTCCCTGTCATCTTAGCAAATCCAAATCTATTCATTATAACTTCTGCCGAAAGTCACACGGCAGACATCGTTGCTTGTAATTTAGTACAGTTAAAGCCAGGCTTTCTTCATCAAATATTCATAAAGGCATTCTCAATGATTTTCTGTCTTTTTCTATGTTTACAGTTTGTTGTCTTCTTCTGCTTGCTTCAGTTAGCATGAACAACTGAAGTAAACTGAAGAAAAGTATTTAAAGGCCTTGTGTGCGCTGATGGGATGGACCAATGGGCAGTAAAAGCTCCGTGACCTCCATGTCACAACTTTGAGGCCCAAATTCCTGAATTAAGCACTTTTATTACATAAATGAGTTTTAGCTACATTCTTGGACTCTAGGGCAATCCATACTTAACTAAGGGTTTATACAGTCTTTACTCTGAATAATGTGAGGTATATCACATCTGCTGTTTGCAATAACAGATGTAATGTGAGCCACCCTGGCTATGGACACCACAATACGTGTGTTTATACACAAACACACTGGCCCGATCCAACAACTGGCAACATTCTGTACCTACATAAACAAACCCAACCCAGCTAACATGTGACAGACCACACAAAACACTCTAATGGTCCATGACAGTTTCAAAACCGAATTCACGTCCATCAATAATGTTTTTGTATAATACCCTTTGATGTGCATGTACATGAAAGTTGAAAACCTAATGCATATATACACAACACATTAATATCATAATTACCCACGTGTATGAGTAATAAATATCCACTTGCCAAAGAATTAGTTCACAAGCTTTGCCAAAGAACACGCAGGACACACCCAGCATCACACTTTCAACTCAAGCATAAACAAACACACGTCATTACCTGATAGAAGGTGGTTATTCCTAATCTCCCTTAGCATATACAGAGGGTGCCAAAACACGTACATACATTTTAAGAAAGGAAAAAAACTGTATTAAAATTGTAATACTCAATGTATACAGATAACAAAAGATGAAAACACATCATGTATAATTTTTTTTGGCATCCCCAGTATATATGTTGTTTTATTTAAATGTTGCAGCTTTCGGTATTTTCTTGGTGACATATTGGTGGTGACACATTTTCCACATTGCTCACACTGTCACACACACACACACACACACACACACACACACACACACTGCCCGACCCTTGACCCTCCCCTGTTGGTTCAGTCTCCTGCCGGAGGGTCCTCCTTACCTTCACACTCAAAGCTAATTGCTTAGTGTTTAGCACGCTGTACACTATAATTATGGTGGCTGTTTAATAAAGGCAGAGAAGAAGGCATTTACTGGCAGCAAGACAGCGAAGTTCAAAGGAGGAGTCACGACGCGAGTCTCGTCAGATCCGTGAGAGTGCCTGCAAGAGCCTCAAAAGGGAACCCATGTAAGGCGTCAAGGCCATCCAGATAAATCATTATCAATTTGTCATCGTTAAAGCATGCCCCATGCATCCTTTTATTGCTAACTTTGCTTCTTATCAGGCTGGGGTTAGCATAGCACTGAGCACTGTGTTAACGTCTCTCTTTCGAACGCTTTATTTGGAATGCTGAAGAACTCAGGAGCACTCGAGATGCATTTCCGAACATGCCCTCGAAGCGAAGATGCTGGCTCACTTTTTTTCCTCGCTATACTGGCAGTTCTAGTTCAAATGCTGTGACATAAGTCTCCGAATATTTGCTCAAGACGTGTCTGATAGCCAGACAGAAGAACATAATAAAACGGCTGTTGCTGTAGGACTCCTCATTAACATGGACTATTTTATAAGACAGATACCTTTTAAATATAATGTTATTATCTTCAGTTGCTGATTCACTAATTTAACCATGGCAAAATAACAATATATTTTTATTCTTTATACAAAATATCACGATTCATTTGATTAGAAAAAAATTTTATTCAGAACAGTTAATCTGGATTATAATTTTATTTTTTATGATGTTAGAAGTTTATGCTGAAGACGTTCAGACTGTATTTAGAGTATAACAGCAGTAGTTCCTCAGACTAGTCTAGTGAGAAGACTGATTTATGTGTCAATTACAGTACTTCGCTGACTTGAGTCATATGGCATACATTAAACAGCAGAGCAAGAATGTACTGAGTTTCATCAGTTCATTGTCACAACACCTTTGTGTTCATCCAAGTGTTTGAGAGGCCTGGACTATTGTTATTGGAAATTTAATTGTATTGTATCTGAATATAGAATATGCCTAATACATATTTCAGTGGGTGGTGGTACAGTAGCTTGGTGGTTAGCACCGTTGCCTCGCACCTCTGGGCCCAGGGCTTGATTCCTGCTTCGGGTCTGTGTGCGTGGAGTTTGCATGTTCTCCCTGTGCTTGGTGCCCTCCTACGGTCCAAAGACATGCAGGTTAGGTTGATTGGTGTCTCCAAATTGCCTGTAGTATGTGTGTGTGTGTGTGTGTGTGTGTGTGTGTATGCACCCTATGGTGGGTTGGCGCCCCGCCCAGGGTGTCCCCTGCCCTGTGTCTCTTGAGATTAGCTCCAGGCTTTCCGAGATCCTGAATTGGACCAGTGGGGTATAGAGAATGAATGGATGGATATTGCAGTGGATACCTGATAATAATTTGTTGAAATATAAATATTTCTTATTTGTAATGATAACATATAGTTATTTTATTTTTAATTATACATACTATTTTAAAACTCCTATGTTTCATACATTTTTTAAAAACAAAAATAATTATCATATAATATAAAACAATATGTTGTGTCCATGCGTATGGGGGGGGGGGGCAATTATTTTAAAACTTTTTTGAGCAGTACTCTTACTGCAGTGGCAGATATTGACTGCATTTGTATTGCTATGTGGTTTGATTTATATAGAGTTTGACTAGTTGTGAAAGATAAAGTAACACTGGAACCTGTGGTCTGGGTGGTTGTGAAATGTTCTGTGGTACCGAAGGCTGGAGTTTGATTGGTTGTGAAATGTTTTGTGGCTCCGGACACTGCGGTTTGATTGGTTGTGAAATGTTCTGGAGCTCTGGAGTCTGGGGTTTGGTTAGCTGTAAAATGTTCTGTGGCCTGTGCAGTTCGGAAGTCAATTGGCCATGAAATAGCATAATATTCTTCATGATCATGGCGTACTGAAACAAAGCAAGATTCTGATCTGGGGATTCATTTTGATTAGCTGAGAAAAACACCTCATCAATAAATAGGCTGCGATCCATTGTGCAGTCACAGTGCAAGAGAGAATGACAAGATGAAATAAGTTGCAAAAGGAGACCCTTTTCAGAAACACACACACACACACACACACACACACACACACACACATATATATATATTTTGTAAAATAATTTGCCCACAATGCAGAGATCAACTGAAGAAAGGTCCCTTTGTTATAGGATGCCAGCTGTATCAGGCTAAAGACCAGTTTTCAGTGGTTCAGATGTGTGCTACACAACAGCCAGGAAAAGGGTATGGCAGCCATTGGAACAAATAGAGCCACAGTTCCACCATTATGCAGACATAGTAAAAATGACAATGAAAGCACACCACGCACTGCTTTTTGTGGCTTAAGCACGGCATGAACAACAGAGGGCTGAATGACAAGATGAGAGGGGCATTAAATGGCACCTGTGCCCAAAATCATCTCATAAGCTTAGTGATATACATTAGACCACAAAATGTTCTAGATTGTCCTGGAGCAGAAGACTGCAGTGGTCTGGCTTGATCAAGCAGCTTATTTGTATCCAGTGCAGAAAGAATATGACCTTCCAACAAAGGCACACTGGAATTATGGGTATTTTCCCATGTTTGTTTTCATTGTTCTTTAAGGAGGAGGAACTAGGTACTGGGGATTTTTTTAAACAACTTCACTCAACACTAAAGAAGCTTAACGTATACATTTCTGAAACAGAATATCTATTGTGCAACAGTTTTGTTCCACTGTCCCACAGCTTAGCATCATAAAGCTTTCGCAATTTTACTCAACAGCCCTTGCGGCTATGCAGAATGGCTTGTACCCAAGTATTGCAATGCACGATACATATAATTAGCCAACCGTTTTCGACCTCCATATTGTTACCTGCAGACAGGTGGGAATTGTGTGAGTCTCAGCTGACCTTATCATGTGACTGGGGTCAGGTGTCCCCCAGTAGTAGCCATGGAGCTGTCTTGGCAGACCATCCATCACCAGTGTTATTGCTCTTCATGGACGATGCCTAGAAGGCACAAGTGGAGATCGTTTTACACAAACGCTCACAAAAACAACAAGTTTTCACAGCAGCAGTGTGCTGGTTCGTATGTATAAGAGTTACTGCTCCCAGCTCAGCAATAAACCCCTTCCCGATCAGTCAGAGATTTATGGCCCTCAGCCGTTGTGCTGTGAAGGCAACAAATGTTCTCAGGCTTGTAACCTCTACACCCTGGCCCATGAATGCTCTTATTGCTCCATTTTGCCTCCTGGGTTGTATAAATAAACATCGTCACCATGAAAGCTCGTGCGACTTTTTAAAACAACTTGGTCATTTTTCCGCAGGCTTGATTGTCCTCAGGCAGAAGAGGCATGAACTCCTTTGAGCGCTAGAACCCAGGTTCCAGCTCGTTTGGTTACATGATCTCCATAGTGTCAGTTGCACGGTCCGGCTGACTCTTTCATTTTTCCCCATTGCTGACGTCTGGATGTTGAGTCTGTTGCCCTTTGTTGCCGTGACCTATGTTGGCCAGCCTTAAATCTGTGCAGGGCTGCTCGTTAGAGTAAACGGCACTAAATCACAAACTGGTGGGCCAGTTCTGCCCCTCCATGATGACAGAAGGACAAATGGTCACAAGCATTAGATAACACTGCCTGTTAGACTTAGCTCTCCAATACAATCCAACAGCATTAGAAGCAGACCCGTGTTTGCTTATAAAATTTTCCAGGTTACTTAAGGTCACGTTTCATATAAGAGAAGGGGTTAAGTCTTGGGTAATTTGTTAAACAGTTTTGTGTCTAATATACATCCTCATGGTTTGAGAGTTGCCATGGAAACCGTCTCACACCTGAGGGCCCTTGCTGAACTCTTACATTTCCATTTTGTTTTTATAGCACTTTTCCATGGCCACTTTGCCATTCTTAACATGTCTAGAAGAGTTTGCATAATGTCATGTGACTAAAACACCTGTCCAAGAGCAAATCTTTCATTCACTTTATTGGTGACTGAACAAATGAAGCTCTACGGTCCCAGCTTGTTGACTGGTGTCACAGGTAACACAGGATGAATGGAGTCTCTCACGCATGCAGTGGCCCCTAAGAACCAACAAGAGCTCACTGCTTTTCAAAGGCAGCTACCCCATCCCATTTGTGTGGTTCACCTGGACCTATAAAAGGTCTGATTGTTTTCAGGGATGCTCTCTTTACAGGCTTGTGTGTATCTTGGGCATTTATGTGGTTTTATTTTTTTCTGGCAGAAAAGTACACAGGTACATAACTATTGGAGGATGTGTTAGAACATTTTTTATCATGACAAGACTGACAAGTTGGTACCACTCTTTTTATGGGTGCATGTTATTGGACAGTGCTGTCACATTACTTCACCCTTTTATATACTCTATATTGCCAAAAGTATTGGGATGCCTGCCTTTACACAAACATGAACTGTAATGGCATGCCAGTCTTAGTCTGTAGGGTTTTATATTGAGTTGACCCACCCTTTGCAGCTATAACAGCTTCAACTTTTCTGGAAAAGCTGTCCACAAGGTTTAGGAGTGTGTTTGTGGGAATGTTTTACCATTCTTCCAGAAGCGCATTTGTGAGGTCAGGCACTGATGTTGGACGAGAAGGCCTGGCTCGCAGTCTCCACTCTGATTCATCCCAAAGGTGTTCTATCAGGTTGAGGTCAGGACGCGTCAAGTTCCTCCATCCTAAACTCGCTCATCCATGTCTTTGTGGACCTTGCTTTGTGCACTGGTGCACAGTCATGTTGGAACAGGAAGGGGCCATCCCCAAACTGTTC
>JABJVR010000007.1:4500600-4514999 GCA_025773905.1 Chitala chitala | reverse complement strand
GCCAAGCCCAACCCCTGAAAAACAACCCCACACCATAATCCCCCCTCCACCAAACTTTACACTTGGCACAATGCAGTTAGGTAAGTACCGTTCTCCTGGCAACCGCTAAACCCAGACACGTCCATCGGACTGCCAGACAGAGAAGCGTGATTCGTCACTCCAGAGAACATATCTCCACTGCTCTGGAGTCCAGTGGTGGTGCTTTACACCACTACATCCAACGCGAGAGCAACCCATTCTTTCACGTGTGTGTGTGTGTGTGTGTGTGTGTGTGTGTGTGTGTGTGCGTGTGTGTGTGTGTTGTTTTTGTCACTTAAGTCTGCTTATCTCTGTTGTTAATGCCTTTTTACTAAGGTTCCAGAAGTGTAGACCCCTGGGGCAGAGAGTGAGAAGCAGTGTACCATTTCAGGGTATTCCCAACTACCAACACACTGACCCTTCCCTCCTCTAACCTCTTTAGAGCCATTCCCGTCAGGAAGGACACAGGCCATCAATAACTCCCTGATCAAACACTCTCGTCTGAGCTCATTGCGTTATAAATTACCCTCAACAATCTGAATGCAGTAAGGGTTGCCTGCCTTCCTTGTACCACGGGATGGCTTCCCAGGCGCGATTGTGCATTTATCAGTGTAATTGCATGTGTCGGAAGCGCTGATGTTGTCTAATAAGCAGCCCCCTGTCCCGTTAGAGCAGAGATGCAGTTAACGTATGGTCCACCGTGACAGCCGGAAACGAAACGAGTGCCGATAACCCTCAGCCATTCACTCGAGACCAAGTTCTTGGACAGGAAGAGAACAAAGTGAAACACACTAATCCTTTTATTTACCTGCAAGAGAGGAAGATGTTTTTTTTTTATTTGAGCAGACAAAGTGTAAGGGCCGTCGTCCAGCGTCCAATCGATGTCGAGCACATTACTGTAAAACGTATTGATTAAAATGAAACCGCCGAGCGGAATGTTAGTCATCGAAAAGCTGGAAGGACACAGAGCCGATTGGAATATATCCTCTGACTTTTACATTAACCTTTTATTGACTGCTTGCATGTCCATAATTAACACCCACTTAGCTAAAGTGGTTAATTTTAGCATCATGGCTGGTGTTCCCTTTAAAATGTGCCTGCCGCAGTTCAAGTGAACTGTGCTCGAGGGCCTCAGCGGAATAGAAGCAATAGAATCATAGATGCCTTTCACATTAGCATACCATTTCCACTGGAGTCGCCCTGCTATAGAGTTTCAGAGAAAATTGAAATGAGTGATTGTATAGCCAATCTCTCTTGATCGAATGCCAGATGGTCGAGTTAACCCTTATCTGTTTGAGGTTAATCTATTCAAACTGGTCGTACTCCTAAACATTCATGAACCCTTTTCACTATTTACCTTTGAGAATCTAAGAATTTTTTGTTTGTTTGTTTGTTTAGTTTTTCACAGCAAGTATAAATATTTACTAAACATCATGGCACTTTGTGTTTTACTGAAATATTTTTGCACTGGCAGACAGCAGTTTTTATAACCTGTATGAAGATAAAGTGTGTTCATTTTTTTTAAACATCCCGTGTAGCTCCTGTTGCATTTACTTACTCTTTGAATAAATAACATGAACATCAAAGGATATTACTTCTCATTCAGCTCCTAGGTCACCTAATTGTGTTACTTATGAAATGATGTGCTCCATAATAGTACTTAGTGCATGTTAACAGGTGCTATTACCTAGACCTGATTTGAGGCGTAGAAGATATATTGGAATGTTATATGCTAACACTGTCTTCCTACAGTAATGCAACACAGAGGGAGAGCAGATGATGCTGAGAGGTAGCACTTAGCCGCTGAAGTACGGACCATTAAGTGGCCTTAGTAAAATATAATATATAATAAAAACTGCAAATGGCAGCAGTGGCTGGCTAGGCTACTGATCTTGCTACAGGCTACCCATGTTCATAACCCCACTATTAGGTGAAAGGAGAAAAATTATAGCACATGTGAGGTTGATCAATACTAAGACATCTCCTGTTTAACAATGCCTGATGGGAATGAGCTCTGAGTAGTCCGTGTCTAGGGTGATCGGGACTGTGACGGGTCCTCTGTCCTTGTGGGCCAGACGCCACAATTTTTGTTTTTAAGCGTACATATTCTTATAACCAAAGGTCAAAGGTCTGTTAAAAACCTTTAAGCAATCTTTTATATTTAATTTTTTGAGGAAAGAAGCAGAAAAACTATGCCTTCTACTAACTGCTGTTTCATTCATTCACTATACTGCTTCATCCTGTTAAGGGTCACAGGAAGCCTGGAGCCCATCCCAGGAGACATCCACCAATCAACCTAATCCGCATGTCTTTGGACTGTGCAAGGAAACTGGAGAAAATCCACCAAGCACAGAGAGAACATGCAAACTCCATGCACACAGACCCAAGGTGGGAATCAAACCCCAGGCCCAGAGGTACGCAGCACCAGGGCTAACAACCATGTCACCATGCCTCCCTAGCTGCTGTTTATTACCTCTTCTTTTTATTATTATTTACTTCCCCAGAGCAAAACCTTGCAACAATGTAGCACAATAGAACACATTTTCAGGTAGTAGCAGAAAAAACTGTTTATTTCATTTATGTAAAAGTGAGGCAATCTCAACACCTCAAACTCATTTTAAAACCAGCACAAAGCAAACTGCTTACTATGAAGCCATTTAGAAGTATTAAAATTTTTCCACACTAACCACATTTTCAGAACTGTACACAACTATTTATCACACCTACTGACTGGCAGATGTTCCCTGCCAGAGGATGTCAGAGACCCATGTTCAAGGTGAGGACAGGTGCTTTTAAATCCAATATCTTACTTTCCTTTCTGATTAAACGCTAGCTACCACTGACAATATAGCTGATATGTTTTGATATATTTGTTTCCCTTCCCTTCCATAGCATATCTTTTTTTTGACTTACTCAATGAAAGTCTGCTGGTCAGTTTGTGCCAACACAGGGGTAAACGGTATCATAAAAGACTCTTTTACTTTAGGAGACTTTAATTGGCTGAGAATGTTCAAGGTTCACAGCTGCAGCCTTTTTATTATTTTTGTCTTTCATCGAGTTCTGAAGAATGGAAGGGATACCCATACCTTTGGAGAAAGAAGTGAATGAGCCTAAACAGATTATGGAAGACAGAAATCTCCAGGCCTTCAGCAGCAATGTCACTTGGGGCACACTCCTGGCAGTAACATCACACTCTCCAGCTGGTGACGTTGCATGAATCCACTGCCTTGAACTGGAAATTAATGTTAACAAAAGGACAATTGTGTTTACTGATTCCCTCACAAATAACCACGCACGTATACACAGCTTTTTTTAGGTAATGCATCCAGTGCGATAATTAAACCAATGCTAAAGTAGCACAATTGCTATTTGATGTTTTTAAAAGCTGCCGTGTAATTTCATATCATTTACGTATCCCTATCATGTGGGCTAATTCTAGCTTTCTTCGCCTGAACAGTTGTTTGGAAGCCACAGCCAAGTCATTAGATCAGGCATGTTGCTGCACAACTGCTGACATTTCAGGGAAATATCACATTGCCTTGCCTTCTGACTGGGATTCCTAAGAATCACTGTGCTTCAGATATGCACATACGAGTTCTGGGAAGCTTGTCAAGCTAAGCATACTCAAAACAGGAAGTAGAAGAGGTGGGTGTGGCTTGACATAGTGGCAGTTTTTTTTTAGTGGGACAGGCCTCTAGGAACAAGTGCTTTGCATTGTGGTGCAGTCAGTCTATCGACGCACCGCACTCCCCTGCTTTCTGATTAGGCCCAGAGCCTGTAGCAGTACCAGGAGGTGATTGGGTGTTCACCACCATGTGACACCTGCAGCCACATCAAGACAACTCCAACACCAAGGCCTGCTGCTAAAAGCATGCGTTCTCTAATTACCTCTTTATCAGCTGAAATCCTCCCGAAGCGCTTGCTTGTCTGTTGAGCCACAAGCAATTTGATATTATGTGTAAAATGTGTGAATTTAGTCTCCAGCGTGAGGTAACGTTTCATGCAGTAGCGTGTTTGACACTTGCCAAATTCGGTTTTTGTTTTGGTCTTCTCGGCGTGATTGTTGCGTGGAAGTTGTCGTTATCAGAATTCAAGTCGCACGCTGCGTTTGATGTTTTTAAGCAGCACGCTAATTATTTTGAAATGTGGCGCTTGGTTTCTTAGCTGAGTGGTATAGTGTATATTTTTAGCTTTCAGTATTGACATTCTCCATGTGCAGCTTCTCACTATTGTGTGCGGAAAAACTCAAGTAAAATGTGTTCTTGTAAATACTGTAAACCTCTGCAGTCGTATTTGCAGTAACTCTTCTTTTTATTTACTGAGCTAATGCAATGTTTGTCTTCCCCATAAAGTCCTCTTTGGACTGTTTTCTTTTTTTTTAAAGCACATTTGAACAGTTAAATTGGGGGGATTTGTCAGGCCTCTGTGAATTATGGCCCTTCAGTCTGCCCTGTCACCAGCCCATCTCAGGGAGACGAATGGGGAGGGGAACTGGCAGCCATCTGTACAAAGTAAGATTATTTACCTTAACAGGCCTTTCCCCCCCCACCAGCTAACAAATTAGCTCAGAAGTGACAACTAGCAAATCTTGTTTTTTCATTGCTTTTCACAGACTGGTTTGAATTTACAAGCAGCACCGGGTCTGTGTTTACAAGGGTGCAGGAGGCCATGAGCTCTCTTTGGATGTAGACGGATATAGTAGCTACCTCCAGCACAGGAGCTTATCACAAACCCAAATAGCAGTACTGTAAACCTCAACAAAAGATTTCGTGTACTATCCAGTCAGGATTTTAGAAGCATTCAGTGCCTGTTTGGGGTCACAGTGGAGCAGTCTGGGATTTGAGCACATGCTTTGCATCTAGTCTTTATGAATATTAAAGTATCTCTTCTGCACAACCACTCAGAAGATGCCCTCAAATTGACATAACCAAAGTCTTCTTAAAAATGGGGTTTGTTAGACTTGTCTATTGTACAAGTTTAGTCTGAAATGCTGTAGTTTAGCAGTGGTTAACTTTATGTTTATGGACAGTATTAATGTCTGAGATGACTGATGGGCAGATGGACAAATTAGCACTTTTATGCTGCACCAGGTATTGAATGTGTGGTAGTACAAAACAGTACCAAAGTGAAAAGTAATTGTGTGTGTGTTTTCCACTACCTTAGTACATGTTTTGCCCTTAATAATTAAAGTTTTTAACCCAGCAGAGACCAAAAATCAACATAATTCAAAAAAGTGCTGAGACAAAATGTAGTGTCCTTAATGGAAGTTACTTTGTAAAACTGCACCATAAAAAAAGTTAAATAATCATTAACCTCTGTTATTCCCACTTTTAAAAATATCAAACATAATATTCACCATTAAGATTTATTGCTGTACTTCTCTTTTATCATTCATTTAACACAATTACAAACACCTGTATTTTTAATTATGTAAATCAGAAATGGATCTAAAATAAATTACAACTCTAAAACCTTAAGACATGTCTATACTTAATACTATGGTACAAAACCACTCTATATTGTGTTATTAATTATACATTTACAAGATAATTAAAGCTTGGGTTTTTTCATTTGTACACAAATCCATTATTATTATTATTATTATTAAATCCTATTTATTTTGTTTTTACTTTGTCTATTATTGTTTTTTGAGTTTGTAACTATGCTTTTTCAAGATGGTGATAGTATTTTTTGTATTTGCGAAGTACATTATTTGCATGACCAATGAGCATTAAACAAGCTTGTAAGTCCCACCCGTAAGAACAGAAGTACCAAATGAGTACCAGATTTGGTTTGGTACTTTGGTACTGCTTCTTGTACTGTGCTAGAAGGGACTGGAAAAAGGTAAGCACTGATTGTTTGGTACCTGGTGAAGTGGAAAAGCGCCCATAGCGAGTGATGACTTGATTTTATATGATTTTTGCATGCAACAGTCATTGTTTGATTTTGATGAACTGAGAATTATGATTGGCAGCTGCCTAAGGAACAGGTTTCCAGGTATCATTCCATCTGACATCATCAAGCACTCTCAAATCATAGTTGATTTAGTCTGAACCGAGTGAAAGGAAGATAAAATAATCATGTGTCGTCTGTAAGGAGTATAAGTGATTAAAGCTCTTCTTGATCTCATTGATAGTTGGAGCTGTTAGGGAGAGAAGATATTATTACAAAAGACAAGACAGACAAAGTGACCGTACATCCTTCCTTGCATATTTTAAGAGTACACTGATTACTCATTTCACAGTTTCAATGCAACAATCAGCCCATTATTAACTGCTGTTCTTTCTAAAACTCTAAATCTTACATACTGATTGCTCACACTCAGGCCTCTTCAATATATTGTGCTTTGATAACATTACACTCCTGTTTTATGACTGCATTAATTTTACGACCTTGTAGCCGCTACAGAATAATGTGTGTATCTTGGCTTCACTATCACAGCTATGGTACGCCTACGTAAGTGGCCAAACGGCAACAGCTTTACTCCCTGAAATCGCCCTTAATCCTGTTTTAAATGCAAACTTCAGGAGTTTGTTAGGCTCACACCCACTTATTAACAGATCTTAGACATTTTAACTGATCTGACAAAACAATAGATATTTAAAGCTTGTTGATATTCTGATAGGTCTGCTCAGTTTTTATTCCTATGTACATAATGATCAAATATATTTCACAGCAAGCAAGGCATTAAATAGGACAAAGACTAATATTTAACAAAACACCATAACTTTTTAACTATAAGCCCAGTTTATTATTCTTCCCATAGATAATGACAGAGGCTTAGAGGAACCCAGTGTCCTGTGAGCTGCACATCTATGGGGTTTTGCTTTGTGCTCACAGTGAAGTTTCGCACCTGGATCTTTCCTACGTTTCCTTGGGTTCAGTCTGCTGAAGTGGAGACATATTCATCATTCCTGACTCACAGATGAATTCCAGGGCGAGTTTCTCTGGCTGGCTTGTAAGTACCATGTTTGGTGGACAAGCCATTCTCATTAGCTGATTAGGAGAGTGCAGACTGGGAGGAGGGAGCTTCACTGGCTTTTAACTTCTAATCCTTTTGAGTGTGGCTCTCCAAAAGCAGTTGTCCCTTTCTGGACACATCTGTGCTGCATTCCTCCATCCCCCACCCCTATTCAGAAACCTTTGCCCTGGAATACCATTTCTTTCATTAAGAGACCAATAAACTCAATTGAAAGCTGTGAGGTTACTTTATACAGGAAATGAGCTGGCAAAGGTTGGGCTCAAACATGGCAAACATGGTGGCTGATTCTTTCTTTTCCACTAAAGAAAATGTTTTCTTCAGTAACATGCACTACTTTCGTGTCCATCACTACTAGCAGTTTCAAAAGACCGAGTGATGTTCAATGACTTCAGAGACAAGTGTGATATCCATTACTGTTGCTGCTTGGTGTTGTAACTAATCATTAGTATAGACAAGCTTAATTAGCTTAATGAGCTCCAGACAGGAAAGAGGTCAGAGCAAAAAGTGCTCTGTATAAATATTTGAGTGTGTTTACTGGCACGGGCGAGCTTGCGTGTAGGCGTGAGGGTGGTCTGGCCGTGGTCAGTGCGAGCACGTCCTGTGAGATGCTACAGCTCGGGCCTGCTCTTCTGAAGCTCTTCATCATGTTTTTTTGACCCACTTTCGACGAGTCTGTGACACACTGCCCGGGGACTGCCCACGCCTAGTCACCTCAGGAAGGAGATGCACTTCCACCTCAGAAAGAAGACACCTCAGACATGTCCCTACACAAACAAGCAGCTTGTGAAAAAGCGTTATCTCTACTAAACAACGTGGTTAAATGACAAACAAGTCCATTTTTTAATCAGCTGGTTTATTTGTCATTTTTACCTAAGATGATAACAGACCTTGTCTTCACAGGAGCCATAAGATTTTTTTTGCCAAGCTGTGAGGACAACCAGGAATAATTGAGTCATCTGTGTCTCATCTAAAATGGATGAAAAGCTTGTTTAATATCACAGGCTTGTGCTCTTTGCTTGGGCCAGGAAAACGAGGCTGAAGAAATTCAGTCCACCCGTCTCTTCAAAAGCAAAGAAAAAGAAATAAAAAGCTAAAAAGTTTAATTCCACACTGAGACAGACCGGACAGGCCTGATGTGACAATTTAAAGCTTAATCAACCAGAAGCTCCACAGACAGCCAAGTCTTGTGACTTCCTCTTTATATACGGCCATCATGTTTAATGCATTCTTTTTTTGGATGTGTGTGCGATAAAAAAAAGCCATTAAATGAGAATTAAGATGTTTTGATAGCAGTTTAAAAGGGAGGGAAGTGATATGTTCATCACAGCATGGGGGAGAGGTGTGCTCACTTTGTCCATTTTGTCCTGGAGGGTATCTGCATTAGCAAGGTCTCCAGCATGGACCTTCTCAATCTCATCACCACACCTTGATTGACAGATCTTCAAATAAAGCCCCAAATGGCTTGCGGCACCGTCCTCCAAATAACTCAGATGTCAAATTGCATGCTGGATGCTCTGCGACTCAACAGCTGTGGTGGAAGGGCTATTTATTTGTCTGTGTATTTATTTCTTTATTTGGCTTAAATATTTGGTGGGGGGAATATTGAATCAGTGCCCCCACCAGGGCTCATATTTAGCTAATAAAAGATGGTGGAGACTGTTTGCTTTTGGAAGCGCAAGATTGGACTCGATGCGGTGAACTCCTTGGAGGCTGCTGGTGACCTTCTTTGAAGTGTGTTTAACAGGGTCCACAGACCTGTAGATCTCTCTTTCTCCTTGCTCTCTCTGGGTGGACATATCTGCCCCCAGGTCTGGCCTCAGACTGAAAGCAGGTGCAGTCCCTCTCCCACTGAGCCACTGTATTCAGGCTGCAATTTACACCCTTGCCAAAGAGTGATTGAAGGTCCAGACATTGCATCTGGTGATGAATGAGAGCGAATCCCTACGTGTCATGTGTCATTGCAGCCAGAAGATTCAGGACTTCCAAGGCCTCAAACCTCACCTATATTTTTGTCACTGTCCCCCCTAGACTTATGCAGCTTGATGACTCTACTGACACTAATGCCTAATGTATTTAAATAGCTTCATCTAGCTGTGCCTCCTGCTTGCTTCACTTTCATAACAAAGTGCCCACAATGTCAATACTCTGATTATTTTTGTAGTGCTTTGGGATTAGGGATACGAATAGTCCATCGTTTGTCCTACGTTCACCTAGATGCATTACAGGCTGTCATGGCTGGAGTGGCTATTGACAAGCTATCAGAGCCGGATGACATTTTCTGTTCATGTTTGTGATCATTCTGTTACCAGCAATTACAGTCTGGATACCGTCTAGCCCGCAGATGTTTTGGATTAGGGCTGGATGCACGGAGCATAAACAATGCTGGCATCTTGGATCCAAATCTCCCTTCAGTGTTTTTGGCCGCCTGCTTTAGTGTGGTAGCATTCTATGAGATTCACAGTAGCGATGCAACTGAATGCAACGTCCACCCACATCGCAGGTTTTCTGTCAGTAACAGAAGGCTGCTGATGCAACCATGCAGCTAATCAAACTCATCAATATAATCATGATACCAGGTTGTCTTGATTTATAAATCCCCACCATTCCTGTTTCTGCCCCCTGAGTTCTGTTTTAACAAGTCTGATATGCTCACACAGCTAAATAATGCCTAGTTGTAAAAACATTAATTTCATAATCCCATATTGCTGAATAAAGGCCTCTGTCTGATGTCGTCACCTCACCATTGATCTCTGTTTAGAGGACTCTACATAGTCAATGCCACCCTCAACTCACCATCTGTCTTTATGTGCCAATAAATAAAGCAAAGCACATTGACATGTTGTGCGGTGCTAGTTGAAGCAAGCATGCTAATGAGGGCTGAACCATTGTGTTTTGAAAGGGTGGCACGTACCATGTTGTAGGAGGCAGGGACTGTGCCTGTGCTTCCCCTGGGCTTTGCCTGCCATTCCCCCAGCCCAAGGCAGGGACTGTGCCTGTGCATCTCCTGGGCTTTGCCTGCCATTCCCCCAGCCCAAGGCAGGGACTGTGCCTGTGCTTCCCCTGGGCTTTGCCTGCCATTCCCCCAGCCCAAGGCAGGGACTGTGCCTGTGCATCTCCTGGGCTTTGCCTGCCATTCCCCCAGCCCAAGGCAGGGACTGTGCCTGTGCTTCCCCTGGGCTTTGCCTGCCATTCCCCCAGCCCAAGGCAGGGACTGTGCCTGTGCTTCCCCTGGGATTTGCCTGCCATTCCCCCAGCCCAAGGCAGGGACTGTGCCTGTGCTTCCCCTGGGCTTTGCCTGCCATTCCCCCAACCCAAGGCAGGGACTGTGCCTGTGCTTCCCCTGGGCTTTGCCTGCCATTCCCCCAGCCCAAGGCAGGGACTGTGACTGTGCTTCCCCTGGGCTTTGCCTGCCATTCCCCCAGCCCAGGCCAGTTTACAGTTCATCACAGTAATTGCTATGGGGTGCAGTTGCTGTTTTCTGTCCTTCATCGAGCCATGGTAGGACCTCTTCAGCCTGTGGAACTTTTTTTTCTCACTACTCGTCTGCCTTTACTTCTCTTCACAAAGAACAGCTTTAAAGGTTGTGTCTGGTCATTCGTTGAAAAGTGGCTCAGGTTTCCGTAAATTTGTGCTTACTTGTCAACACTGCTTGTCCTCTGTTTCGCATACATGCAGTCCTATTAGGACTTGCTCCATTAATAGATTTAATTTCAGACTGGACAGTTAGTACCTCACCTGCTGTTGTACATATTGAGGACAAACCAAAATATGACTACGAGTGGTAATTTGTCCAAAATAATTTTTCGTTGGAAAGATTGGTTGGTATCACCTATCAGCTATAACCTATCCTGTTTCCTGTGTTCTCTTGCTAAGCCTCCACATCTCCTTGACCTAAACACAGAAAAAGAGGTGTTTGTGAAAATGAATGAATACATGAATGATTTAATGACTGAATAAATGAAAGAATTATCCAATCAATTTATAATTAGCTATAAAGCACAGATTTGTGTTTAAAGTCTCCTCTTGTAAATGGTAAATGTTTACTAAAAAATATGTGTTTGCCATTCCAGATTCTTCAAAAAGTCTCTGAATTTTTCACCAGCAAGGAGTGCATTGCAGCTCCTGTGGGTCAGCTGTCTGAGTTTTAAGACACTGATCAGGAAGTCTGGCCTCATTGACTGCACGGGTTGTTCAGGGTCTCAGCCAAAGGTCTATTATCAGACAGACTCTCAGCACCTCTTACTTCCAAGCGAGCAGTCTTTGCGTCCCAGTAATCCCAGCATTGTGTAATACGTGTTCTTTTAGCATGACCAAATTTTTAAAATGCTTATAATTGCATTATAACACATCGATGTGATGTGAACATTCTTTGCTCTGTTGCTGCAATGTGCTCTTTCAGCAGTGTTTCTTGCACACAGGATGGGTTTATACCAGGTGGTCAGAGAAACCTTTCAGGAAGACCCTGAGGAACAGCCTCTCAAAACCCTGTCCAGGGCTCTTTCCTCTCTGCACAACTGTTCGCTTGTTTTGGAAGGGGCTATGAAAACATGAGCTCCAAGGATGCCCTTCCTTCCTGTTCCTAGCACAAACAGTCCCGGTCACGGCAGATCAAACTGACTGGTGCTGTACTTTAAAACCACCAGGGTCCCTCCTCTTGAAGTGTCTATCCCCAGGATTATTATATTACAGTCTTACAAGCCCTGCCTCTTGGAATGTGCCTGTCAATGTGCGCGTTCTTGTGTTTTTGAACAAAGTTATTTCAAACCTTGTGCCGAAGCAATGCTGTACATTTTTTTTGCTTGTTTTTGTTTGTTATTATTGGTTGTTCTATGACTATGCTTTCCACAGTTTTTGATTACTGATAATTTTTGACGCCACAATACAAAGAGGAAGAGTAAGAAAAAAAGACACCAGTCTTGCACTATGTCTTCCTCTTGGAGAAGAGCAGTAGCTTTTAATCCACAACACCCCCCCCTCCGCCTTCCCCGCCATCCCTTCCTCTGTCCAGGGAGTCATTATTGCTTTGGTAAATATTTCATAGACCTCAATACTTCTGCACACTTCCACCTGACAACCACTTCTCATTCCTACCCATATATGCCGGAAATAAAGAACAGTGAGCAGAAAAAAAGAGACAGAGCTCCGTCTGGCAGAACCTTCTGGAATCTACATTTGTGTTGATCTATAAGGTCTTTTCTGTTTATTTATTTATTTCTTCATTGTTGGTTTCTACTGGTATATCTTAAAAAAAAAGATTCTGTGGATGTTGTCAAATCTGTGCCCAACATCACTTTGCTCTCAGAGCCTCCTCTGTCTTTTTTTTTCTCCCTTTTTGCAGGGTTGAAAGGAGGAGGTTCAGAGGCAGATGAGCCTAGGAGAGCGAGAAGAGAACAGGGATGAATACTAACCTACACCCTCCCTCATTGCAGTGACCTTGAGGGAGCAGGTAAAGAGCCTCACCTCTGCCTGTTCTCCTTGCCATCGTGTGTGTGTGTGTGTGTGTGTGTGTGTGTGTGTGTGGGTGTGGGGGGGGGTGATGAGATGAGATCTCTTCACACTCATGTTGTAATAATACTCCGGGCCTTTTTCTTTAAAAGAACTTGTAAAACAGCAGATATGATATTCATTTACACCATTTCAAAGGGGCTGCCTTTCTGGAAGTAAGTGCTGTCCTCTCAAGAAGAGTCTAAAGCAACAATCCATGAAATTTTACGTTATTTTCATGTTTCAGTAGCTTTTTTAACAACTTCTCTCTGTATTGTCCAGGCAATCCAGAGTGTTCATTCCTAAAAGGAATGATTACATAGGTAAATGTTAAATGTTGCTTCTGATTCCTTTTACACCAAACAGCCTTAGCTAGGTATATCGTCACTACAGAATTCATATTCAAAATGCTTGTCAATGGCTGCATTTTAATCTGTGGTGATAAATTGCCCTGAACCAGCTATTGGAGAATGTATTAATGCTTTTATATGTCAATAGATGCATGTAACAGACAGTAACTGTACAGTATAAAATAAAATCCAGACAGGTCTAGCGCTGTTATGAAATAAACCGAATTATGAAGGGGTCAGCTTGTTTTAAGACATTTTAGGAGCATAATACTTACCTGGCAGGGGAGACACCATGATCAAAGGTGGTTCTCCCAGGGTAAAGGTGCAGCCATTCCACTTCGGTTGCACTGACCTTTCCTGGTGGCTTCCCGGCTTAAATCTCAGCCCAGCCAGGTTTGTTATAGAGTGAAACACCCAAACGTTAGCTCCCCGGGCACCGCATGTGGCTGGCTGCCCACTGCTCCACTCAGGGGATGGGTTAAATTCAAAGAAATAAATTCCCTCTGGGATTACTGAAGTACTATAAATCTAAGTAATTAAAAAATTATAATAAGAAGAAGGGATGTAGAATTCTACATTATATTAAAAATGCTAGTAACATTTAAAATGGGTGATACAAACATGATAAATATATTTCATTGTTTTTCTGTAAACACAAAATGTCCTTAATTCATTTATTTATTCAATTTCCAAACATATTCTGTGTAGGGCTGAGGGGGACCTGGAGCGTATCCCAAGGAGCTTGAGGTACAAGACAGGGGTCACCCTGGACACAATCATACACACACAATCACACACCCAATCACACACTATGGGCAGACTGAACATACCAGTCATCCTACAATAAAATATCCTTCCTAAGCTTGTAATACGTAATACTGCTCAAAATATTTTTCTGTTGTTTTTTTTTTTATTATGGAGCTTGGATTTCTTGCAACTTTACTTAAATAACCTTTTTTTTTTTTCCTCACGGCTCTAACAATCTTCCACTGTTTTTCCTGTTGACTTCTGGAGCTGGACACTACATGCTCTAATAGAAATGAAAAGAGTCCATTACAAAAGCTCTGGCTGCTGTCTGGACTCATGGAGCCTTTAGCCAAAGCAGTAGCTTGTTTGTTTTCCCAGGGACCTCTTGCAAGCACCATCATGGTTCTTCCGCCTGGAACACAGCTGGATCCAAAAAACGCAAAAAGCAACTGTTCTTACACAAGATGTTTCTCACTTACAGTCTGAACTGGAAATGAGTGGTCACTTAGTGAACTTACTTGAACTGCCTATAGTACACACACACACACACACACACACACACACATATATATATTCCCCAATCTGTCAATGACAGTGAGGTTCATT
Organism: Chitala chitala; assembly: GCA_025773905.1. Classification (NCBI taxonomy): domain Eukaryota; kingdom Metazoa; phylum Chordata; class Actinopteri; order Osteoglossiformes; family Notopteridae; genus Chitala; species Chitala chitala. Next base: position 4,500,812 of record JABJVR010000007.1, on the reverse strand, counting down.
GGAGAGATAAGAGGATGTAGTATGGAATTTAGTCACCTTCTGGGGCAGAGAAAGCAGTTCTGGACTTATGGCATTTAAACTGTGTGATAACCCACTTCACCCTTCCGCCCGTCATCGGGAAAAGGTCACCAATTGCAACATGTACCTTCCATCCCATGTGATTTCTTAAAAGACCCACATATAACATGTAACATGTGACAAACATGGAATGT
>JABJVR010000007.1:4484041-4493925 GCA_025773905.1 Chitala chitala | reverse complement strand
ATAATAATAATAATAATAATAATAATAATAATAAAACCTTAATAATATATTGGCATTGACAGCATTCTGAACGCATCTGTTCTCAAATTAAAACGGGCATTTGCTTTGCACGCCTAAAATACAGTTAAGCCTCACTAAATTAAACAGATGATAAACTGGCCGGTTTCAAAGGATGTTAAGCCCACAATACAATTTCAGATCTAACAGTGTTTAAACCACACGTAATTGCAGCTCCCCGTGAGCAATGCAGGCTCGTTGCATTGCAAAATGTTTAAAAACAAACGCTATACTAATTTGTTAAGAAACGTAGGCTTCTGCTTTTCAGTTTTTTTATTCATTTGCAAAAATGAACGTCAAAATATGGATAATTACTATGCTCCCCATAGGCCTTACTGCATTCATTTTGAATCAATACAGTTCTAAACGCTTACTCAAGTCCTCTTTGCACTGTTATTGTGTATTATTGTGTAATCTGTAACATTCATCCTAACACATTGATAAAAACGTCGTAAACTAAATCCAATCCATTAGTTTTTACGTTGTCTGTAAAGAAAACGTGCCACAAAAATAATCTTAAGAGATTTGAACACACCAGGAAGCTCAGTCTATGTGACAAGTACCTGTTACTGCTGATTCAGAGTTATGACCCTTGTCATCTGTCTGTCTGCCGTACATCACAAGACCGTTCGCCGAAGCCTGGTTTGCCAGTCCGAGGTAATGGTTCGAGTTTATCAAAGCAAGCTGGTGGGCTGAAAATGCTCTGTTTGTCCAATTCTGAAGTTTCCCGACTGGACACGCGATTAGTCTGTGAGGGGCGATTATTGTTTGTGTCGCGGTCCCAGCAGAATTTCCATTCACAAGTGGAGATTTTCTGGGATTGTCCGGAGCTGTCGCCGTCTCTGCCAAAGACCAAATTTTAGGTTTTTGGGCTGGGGCAGGATTATTTTCTGAAGGTGGGGAACTGATTGCACCTTGGTTTATTTTAAATTGGTCACCGTTGCTGGGTTGAGTCGCTTTGATTTCTAAAGAATGACGGTGGAAAGGCTCATCCTCCCGGAGATCTTTGCCATCTTTAACTACATTTTTAAGAAATCGCTGCTCGGGTCCTTGTAAGTCCTCAAAGCCATCCGAAATCTCAGAGTCGCTTCTTCCATCAAGTTTTATATCTGCGTGTATATCATCCTGGTCGTCGAGGTCGTCCTTATTTTCAATATTTTCCGTGTCGATATTTTCTAAATCAATCTCTTCATCATCTTCTCGCTTGTCTCCCTCATCTCCCTCGTGGTCACTGCTGTAAACATTTCCTTCTTCATCCGTTCGGCTTCTAGGAGCCCAGGTCATCTTGTTCTCCTTCTTTAGCCTCCGTCTAGCGTTGGCAAACCAGGTGGACACTTGAGTGAGGGTCATTTTCGTTATAATGGCCAGCATGATTTTCTCCCCTTTGGTGGGATATGGGTTTTTGCGGTGCTCGCTCAGCCAGGCCTTGAGTGTGCTGGTGCTCTCTCTCGTGGCATTCTTAGGTCTAGACGGGTCACCGAATTGGTACTGGCCGTAAGGATAAAAAGCGGGGTGAGCGTGAGGAAAGCCCGGGTGTTGCACGCCTGGACTGTCCTTCAACTCATACTGAACTCCCTACAAGAAAGAAGAAAAGACATGTAACATCGGAAAGTTCGTGCAACAATGTGTTCTACGTGAACGGATTAAACTGCACTTCCTCGTTAACAAATTTTTTGAACATACACTGCCATACTTGAGTTATAATATCGGCCTATATTTTGTGTAAGAAATTCAAAACAACAAGACGTTTCTAATGCGCAAATTCCTATAGTGACTACGGCGTATCAACCTGCTTTAACTTTGCTGCGCTTTATTCTTGCAGAGGTAATTGATCTCAGAAAAAAAGTCAGATTAAGTACGTGACTGTGCAATTATGGAAACTAAACCTTGAACGCAACTAGGTTAAGAGGCCTAGTAATACAAAATATACATTTCGATCCGGAAACTTTTTTATGTGTTGGGAAATGCAGTGAACACGAACGAGGGCAAAATCGGTGGTCTTTTATCCACAAAACGAAATGCAATAACCGAATATTTAAATAAAATTAATGTGATATTTCAATAACGTATTTTGACATTTAACGTTCGAATGTTTCGTTCACTTTTTTGCGTTTTAAAACACCAAAATGTGCAAGGTTACAACATCTGGTTAATCTGTTTTCAGCGAAAAGTTTAAACACGCAAGTGTATTTCAAGAGACGCAATTTAACTTTTTTTTTAATAGTAAAAAAATGAAAAATATAACTTACCAACTGATTGAAAATCGATATATCATTTGAATAAGGAAGAAAGGCGCCGTATCCCTGTGCAGCTGCGAATGGTGATCCGTACATGGTGGAGAGAACATTGGAGAGCGCTCCGGACGGGCTCAGTTCTGCCCCGGCCCCGGCTCGCGCACTGCCCATACCCTGGCGCTCCGATGAGTATATCGGTCGGATATACTGGTATCCCAGCTGTGGGAACGACATTGTGGAAGAAAAATGCCTCTGTAATCACAAAAGTCGGGATTCGCACGCCCTGCAAGAACTATGATATCCACTTTACGGCGAGAACAACAAACTGTGAGGGAAGTCTATGTTTCTTCATAAAAACCCAGTGTAAACGATCCGATTGTGCTTGCCTCCCTCACTTTACTATTGATCTGAATGGACTAAGGTCAGGTCCTTACAGATTGCTTTAGATTATTGGGGACTCTTAGGTCTGATTGACATTTCTAGTCGTTCAGAAGCCCCTCCTATCGTTCAAGTCTCACTCCTCAAACACAGTAGATCTCGCTCGCCCGCTTTCCCTCCGTCTCTCTCTCTCTCTCTCTCTCTCTCTCTCTCTCTCTCTCTCTCTCTCTTCCTCTCTCTCTCTCTCTAACTCTAGTCCCCCTCCCTAGTTTTCTCTCTTACTCTTTCACTATCTCTGAATTTCCTGTAGAAGATTATAAAAGCGTTGTGATTACCGTATTTTAATAGATTTCAAAACTCAATTACTTTTTTTGAGTCGCCAATCATATAATTTGTTATTTTTTCTTTTGTTCTGCCACTGATTCATAGCTAATTCTCTACTTGTGGTCATCCGCACAAATAATTTCATCGTTGTTCAGTAATGAACTTCAGAGAAAAGCAGGACGTGTTTTATTGTTTCAGTAAATCAAGTAGTACTTGTTTATCCGAAAACCAAAGTCGAACAAATCCATATGTCATGTTTTCATATTAATCCGAAGTACGACGATTAACACGTTTCCGTTTCATTTATCTGAAAATTAAATCTCGTTGATGTTTGTCGTTGAATAACTACCCTAATAGTACACACATTGGATTTCATTTAGTAATTAATTAAGGAACATCGAACAGTAGCGGGTCACAATATGAACCCAAACAAGAAACCAAAAAAGATCCCATCAAAGACCAATTGTTGAAGCGTTTAGGAATAGGTCATGTCAGCGGCGTCAAATATGTTAAGAATCATGTGTTTCAGACACATTAATTTTGAAGTATGTAGTAATGTTTTGAAACAAACAACGAAAGTTTTGGCACAATAGTAATTATTAAGTTCAACGTATTATTATTATTATTATTCTTGGTGGTGGTGGTGTTGCTGTTGGTTTTGGTGGCTGTGTTCGCTTGTTACTACAGCTTTTGGGACGAAATGTGGTTTAACAATGTGTCTGATCACTTACATCAGAAGTTGGAAAATACAAATTTAGTCATAGGACGATTTACTGAAGAGCAGAAAACCGCATTCTCTTTTGATAAAGGTGCATTTAAGCTTTAAATCCTGAAAATCACATTTTAGATTTTTGACCTTAAAATATCACTTAGGATTAAATTAATAAACTCGGTATTTGTTAAGAATTTAGATTAAACTAAACATGTCGTTCTGAAATGAGTTTCCCTGGATCAATGTATGATAACACGCGAGGAATAATCTAAGAAGTATTACAAGCCTTCTTTATATTATTAAATGTCGGATAATCGTTTACATAACAGCTGCATACTTAAATTATTGCCTGTAGTTTATTTTAGACATGTAATAAGTCTTCTCCCGTACTGACAGAGGGATTAAACTCCTAGTATTTCATTTCTATATGACCCAATCTGTTTCCTGAAACCACGCACATGCATGTTTAAGTATTAAATCTTTTTTTTTTTTATTCACTACAATTATTACCAAGATTGTTGCCGCTGTTGTTGATACTGTTGTTTTTATGATTTGACTCGTGTTTAATATTAATTTAAAAATCCATATATTTTCTGCCATTTGTCCTGTTAGATACATGGAGTAAACTCAAAGCTGTGATGCTTTTTTTTTTTTCTCTAAACGCCCTGACAGTTTTTCTCATGACGTTGGTGTTACCAGTACAGCTGTAATGAGGTTATTAATTACCAGAGGCTACATAGTGTTTTCCATATGCAAATGGGAAATCACTACATAACAGGCGATAACAAAGAGGTACGATTCGTGTAACTCTACGCATCCAGTAAACCCTAGGCAAAAAAAGGCTTTAGTTTTTTAAATGTAAGATTGGTACTGAGAAAGATCTAGGAAGTGTTACAGTTTACAGAAATTGAGTCTGGTGAATCTGGGAGAAAATGTGCATAATTAGAAAAACTAAAATTCTTGACATTTTAGGAGTATTACTGTTACTCACGCGAATACTTATCTCTCAGAATGTCGCAAGAGTGTATCGCTGGCTGTGGAGTACATGCTGGTAATTCCGGTTTGTGGATGTATAGAGTAGGCGGGGTGTCTGCAGGTTGCTGTCCGCTCAAAAGCTCTCTGACTTCGGAGGGACACGTGTCTTATCCCCGGGACCTGTCAGGGCCCCAAGGTCGGTGTCTGATTTATTGCCCAATCAAACACGGCACTTGCACTAACTTAACACTTTCACACAGACTCGGGAAACTGTCGTAGCCATAAAAACATTAAGGCAGCTCTCTTTTTAACCATATAGCGTCTCACTAACAAGCCTTCCCTCAACCACCAGGAAATCAATGGATTTAGGAAATAAAGAATACAATTTTTATCAACTACTTTAAATGCTAACTTAATAATTAAAAAATGCATCCCTTGCACTTAAAATATAAAATGTCGTTATCATATCTGTTTAAATGAAAATAAGACACATCAATAACTCCAGCACTTTTTCTTTATTATTTGCCATGTACTCAAGTGGTATGTTGGACGTCTTGCACAGAAAGCATATACATAAAAACAGCACAACAGTTTATTTTATGACAGTTAAAGACGGTGTAACTTGTGCGCCGTTTTCTGCCATTTCCTTTCTCCTGCAGTAAGCATGCTGAAACAGAATGTCACACTTTCAAATTAACATTCAAATACACAAGTGTCGACGAGCCTCTGAATAGCTGATCCATATGCAATACACAAGACGCCAACGACACATCGCAAATGATGAAATGAACCTCAAGAAAACGGCAAGATCAAAGACTTCAAACAGAGGCTCTTCGAATTACACGTTTGGATCTTTTCCATAATTCCAAGGCGACAGAAAACATGTTACACATTCCTTATCACACATGGAATCAATTTTTAAAGGGCCTTCTGATCAAAATCAGTTAATTACGGTGACAACGAATTTGAAAGAAAAACAATGACCCGAGATGTTTGGGCTGGTCGAACAGGGGGGAAACGGGAGAGGAGCGCAAAACAGAGAAATAACTGAAATCTCATTTCGGAACTGTTTTTACAAACAAGCTTTTATTTGTAGATTCCAGAAGGAGCACGTTAATAAATGCCTGCAGTTTGTGTCATTTGTTTTGACAAGATGGAATTTTGCATCTAAAGTTTCATTAGCACAAAGCGGCGAACTGTTCTAAAGATTATGGGACCTATGTGATTTATTGCCGTTTCTTTTTAATTTTGTCATTAAGAGCGTACCTTGAAGACTATAGAAGATCGTTTTCGTCTTTTTTATGTTTTGTACAGAAATAAAAGTATAACGTTAGCTAACGTTGATACTGTTCATTGACTGGAGGGGGAGGGGGGGTCTGACCTACTCCATGCAACTATAACATATCTACGTGAGCACGTCTGTTTGAAAAATTAAGAGGGATACATCCGCTGAGTGAATTCAGAAGTTAACTTTTTAAAAGGCTTACGTCCACAGCTCTCGAGTTTTTAAATGTTCTCTTTCCCCTATCTCCAAGTGCGTTGTCCTATTCGGTTCCCATTAAAAGTGAAAAGGGTGATAAATCACGGTGTGCGGAGAGAAGCAGGAGCTAATCCAGTAAATTAAATAACTTCTAAATTAATTGTACTTAGAGCCATAAGCAAACTAAGAACGCTATCTACTTTCAAAATACATTCAATGTTTCATTTTACTGTTGGAACAATTGGAATAAAAAAAAATATTTTAATTACATTATTCCAACCAAGCGTGCATATAAAATAGATAAGCTGAATATCCATGAATGAAGAAGTAAGGATTTTATAACATTTTCTTAGTGAACAGTACTGTTTGAAACATAAAATATGTATATTTCTTACAAAACAGTGACAGAAAAATTCGTTAAGTTGCAATCAAACTCAGTGTGTAAGGGCCTTGCGGTTTCATTCACTGAATTCACCTAAGTGGACCTAAACACAGCGTCATGGATAAACTAAACCAGTCGTTAGTAATATAGGAAGCAGAGTTTTATCTTACAGACAGGGAGGGAAAACATGCAAGTGGTCTTTATTTGGACATATACTTAAACCAAGATCGATAGTCTGTAATCATACATTCTTACTACTGGTGAAAACAAGGTCCGCAAAACGGTATATGCTAATGTTCTGCGATATTTTGTTTAAAATGAACATTACGCGGAATTTTGTTTGATCTAGGGTGCACAAAAAACCTATAAACTACATAGAAAATATATAGGCTTTGTTAGTCGTCTGTAAAACAACTGGACATATTCCACATTTACAACCATTACAACACCAATAATAATAATAATAATAATAATAATAATAATAATAATAATAATATGTCGAACCTAATAATTACTATTATAACACGTCACTGTCTTTGTCATTAAAATACTATTCCGTTGTTTACTGCATGCACAAGTGACGACAAGGGTTACTGAAGTTATACCAAAGCTGTTATAGGTGTCTTTAGACGCAAGTTCACGTAAATTTCTTCTGGGAGTTACCCCAAATCTTAGCTGGGCAGAGGTGTAAACGTGAAGGCAGAGCGTTAGAAACGAGCCCATAAAGAGAGAAATTGTGGTTAAATTGTAGAGCCGCCCGGAGGCATGAGGAGGTAATTGATTGGGAAGGTCAGGTCGCCCGGTGTCAGATGCCCTTCTCGGGGCAGTCTCTCCACGCTGCCTTGGTAAATATTATGCTGTCCGTTTAGAAGGGGGTTCGACCTGTTTTATTGGTGGCTGGGCTTTGATTGTACATCCTTATTTACTCACGCCGGTTCTCGGTAAAAATTTCCCTAATCCATGCAGTACATGCTCGTTTTGGAAGAAACCTGTAAGAAAGGTCTTAATATCTTTTCACCGTTCCATAAACAAATAAGTCGGACGCCTTAATTAATGTAAATAGAATTATCCCCCGATTCCATCTTTTGTTTTTGTATATACTTGATTGTGTAATTCTGTAATCTACAAGGATATAAACGTTTGTTTAAGGATATAAACCACCAAATCTATGGTAATTCATTTGATACACCACAGCCATGTGTATGAAACGATGCGTATAAAATAAGGAAACTTCGCTCTAAAAATTAATTAGATGTTCATGTTACCGTGCTCGTAAATTGTTTGTCACGTCGTTTAAGGTGATAAATTTCTTAAGTAAAATATACCTGCGTATTTACGGTATCGATCAGTCAACTCACTTGTTGCCTTTAGACAATTGTTAGGTAGTATGTGTTAGCTACTTTCCGACTGTATACCTCCCATAGATTTTTCCTTCAGTTCCCATTTCGCGGCGGTTCCCCCCTGTATCAGTAACAAACGGGCATCGATTTTATGGTAAAGTCTCTTTAGAATGAGAATGAGTTACTCGGAGCTCTGCTATCACTGTATTACACAGGAATGGCCCAGGTAACAAGATGAGCATTGATTCAGCTTCATGGTTGATCAATAATGAAATAAGTAACTTCAGGGCCAAATTAAAATGCAAGCTGGCTTAACACTGCCAGCTGCCTGACTAAGTGACAGAGTTAATTCAGTTGGGGGTAAAACAATATTTGCAATAAGGCTGCTTAACTTTCCTTTCTATATTGCCTTGTCCTGAACAAATTATGGCATGTGAAATGAAAATAACCCAGTGTGGATAAGTGACTCACTCTGTGAGAATCTGTCTTGAACACACTGTCCATCTATATATATTGCACACACTGTATATGTACTCTATGATTGTATGTTTGTATGTCACTGATTCAGAAAAAGTTTCAATAAGGAATACAATGCTAAGACTGTCTTTGTTAACCACCTGTGACTGTTAATTACCAAACTGGGATATTAATCTGCTATATTAGGTCTACATTGTACTTAAGTTATACATCCAAAGCTTTTCTTTAATAGTATTTCTTTGAATAGCATTTCAAAATGGTTCCTCTCTCTTTTTAAAACACTGCAATTAATGTAAAAATCACCTTTTAGACTGTGCGGCCATACTAACAACAATAGTTAGATCAAAATGGCATTCCTTCTGTACTTTAATCGTTTTAATTATACATACAGCATTAATATGGGTTTTAAAGTTAAAAAAGTTTAAAAAGCATCTGAAGTGTTTGCTAATAAACATAAACTGAGTACAAAAACTGAGTCAATTTATTTTTTTTTTTTGTATTTCGCGCTTTCGTTGTCAGAGGTAAGGACCGTCTTCGTGGTGTCTTTGCTGGAACACAGTAAGTCCATATTTCTAAACTGTGCTGTGTACTTATTTTATTGCATGGCTTAAAAAGGACCAAAGTGATTGATGCAATGTATGATCCTGGGAAAAACACGTCTCCTTTAAAACTGGGGGTGCCATCTTTACATGAGATAGCAGCTTGTAGTTTAATGTTTTACTAATTGGTGATCAGTGTATGACTTCCTGTTCTGCCACTGGGAGGCTATAGGTAGGAGCAAAAGTAAATGGTAACTACCTTAAGTTATGCACTTAAAAAAAAAAAAAACCTTAATGGACATTAGCTAATTAAAGGCCTGCTTCCTGGACTCCTCAGGCCAGCTGTACCTGTGCTCTTGTGCTATCTTTATAGAAGTGGATGTAAATGACATTAGCATTTAGCTGCATTATGTATGCAATCCAGCTTGAATGTTTGTGTGTTGAATTGGTTTCAGTTCATTAAATGCAGATTTATTTTTGTTCACTAGTAGCCAAGCATAAAAAGAAAAATAGTGTATATTTATATACAACACATTATCTTTTTTACTTCATGTTTTAAATACACATATTTTTTTACGCGAGCTTGATTTAAAGTTAGGAACTCTGTGTCCATTGCCTTTTGGCCAGTAGGGACAGTGGTGTTTGCTAAACAGTGTTTATTACGGCTGTCATGACACCAGCCATTCCCTGACAGGCTGGCACATTTATGTCGACTCTATTGGTTCAGCATATATGACATCATTATACAGAGCAACTCAATCTCCTGATGGCCTGAGGTCAGGCAAGCCTTTAAAGCCATCTCTTCTACCTTTAGAAGCTGAGAGAAAATGACATGGCCTCTGTCATGGACTGAAACTCCACATTTATGTCTTGGGAGAAATGTATTTTATTGTGGTTATGATTAGTCTATGCACAGGGGAACACAATTAATGTATGCTTGCCTGAAAAAAAATGTTGTAGTTTACATTTTAGTTTTAAGTGTTGCA
>JABJVR010000007.1:4456541-4479041 GCA_025773905.1 Chitala chitala | reverse complement strand
CACCTGCCAGTTTCCACCAGTCAGCAATACGTCATGAGCAGAGCCATATTCACCTGACCATAGTGCAACGCAGAGAATAAAGATGGGCAGGTGGGTAGGGGTGTGGAGGGGGGGGGTGCATCCAGTTCCAGCGATTACCTGGATGACTGAATATTAGCAGATCCCATTTACTAGTGCTTTCATGCTTTCATTACCTTGCCCATGAAATGAATGGCAGTCTGACTCCCGTCTCCCACCCCCCCCATCCCTACTAGGCTGCTGGTAATGACGTGGACTTTTTTCCTTGATGTGAAATTAAAAGAGGCTTACCATGACCTTACGAGGGGTGGGGGGCTTCTCTGGGATTGGCCTTTTTTTACACTTGTGGATTGGCCGTGTGCTGACTCAGGGGGCAAAAAAGCAACAAGCATCTTATGATTTGTGATTGTCCAACCCTGCCCACAGTTGCAAACGATGTCCACTTGTGTGTGTGTGTGTGTGTGTATGTGTGTGTGTGTGTGTGTGTGCGCGTGCGCACCTCTGTGGGTAATTGCATGTAGCTGTGATGGAAGGTCCGAGTGGTCAGAAGGAACGAGATTGGCAACGCTAACATACAGGCAAATCTCCAGTACCAGGGTAATGAGGAATGAGGATGGGGCAGGGGGGGACTGTGCCAGCGTTATCACCCAGTGGCAGCGTTTCTCTGGACTACAATCTCAAAGAGATGAAGCTTGCCACTCTAACGCTTGTAATTTGCATTTTTACACCTGCTGAGGTCACACACCACCCAAATGCCTGCACAGGTGCCCCTGTTGCTCATCTCCACAGGGCTGAGCTGAGCATACAATTGAGCTAAGCACATGATTGGGACACTTTAATTCAACGTGTAAATCAATCACCTCCTGTAGATCTGCACAATGAGCTAGGTATGGATAGATTACCACACCTGCAATACTTACGTATATCCTATTAAACCATAAATTGCCAACGTTATACTCATGTATAGGATTTTCCCCAGTGGAATAAATTTTGGACTGGAAAAAACAACAATGGTGTGTGAGTTAAATAGGGTAGCAGAGATTCAGCACGGTCTCTCCGTTGTTAGCATAGGTAGACAGCAACACAGATGATTGTAACTGACAGGCTAATGTTTTCTCCAGCTGTTCAGCAGGGAGTTGAGGAGCAGGTCAAAGGATTCTGCACACCAGGCGGTTTATGTGTACATTGCCCCCGCCCCCGCGCCTCAGATTATAAACACCCCCTAAGGGATCTCCATCCCAGACATGGACTCACCGTTCAGGGCTTCATTGTTGTTCTCGAGTGCGGGGTCGCTGATTTCACGCCGGATGTTATTTTGCTTTTTGGAGGAACAGAGCCTGTCTGTGGAGCCTTCCCCGACTGCCTGTGTCGGCTGCCCCCCCCCACCCTGGTTCCCACCCCTTGATTCAGGAGAGATGACCTCGCATGCTCCTTCTTGCCTCCAGGAGGTCAATGTGAGGCAAGGGGGGGGGGGGGGGTGTGGTCTGAATTGAACATCAAAGCAGATTGTAGCAGCCATGATAAGGAATGCTGCCAGGTAATTTCAGGACGTTCGGATCTGACAGGCTCAGTGTGCGTGTCGTCAAAGCGGATTTTGGCCATTCATGAAACGGCAGGATGTGTGTGTGGAAGGCAAGCATTGATTTTTCACACTTTGCCTGCCTTGTTTGCTTCCTCTGGTTCTTCCACATCCTCCAGCTTTGTGACCCCCCCCACCCCCCCCAGGACCATGTACAAGCCTGAATAAACCTGTGCTTCAAAATAGTGTTCTCACATTTTGTTAAAGTCTGTTTCTGATTCTGCCATTACCCTCAGGTGAAGGCCATGTCTGCTCCAGTGACTCTCCCAATAGAATGGGCCCGTGCCTTCATCCATTCCTAGATGTTCTGCTAGACTGTGGGAGTCTGAGTCTGTGACTTGCACTCAAGGGGGGGGGGGGGTATTTGTAGCAATAACCAGCAAACATACTGCTCCGGTCCCATTTGCACAAGGGTTAAAATCTTCTGCATTCTGGTGTCAGGGCTAGATAAATGTGGAAAGCAAGCCTTGAAACAACTCAGGTGCTTAACATCTGCTGCTGTCTGCATACGTCCACATGCATGAGAGTGTGAATGAGCATCGGTGTGTGTGTGTGTGTGTGTGTGTGTGTGTGTGTGTGTGTGTGTGTGTGTGCACTGTTCCTTCGGTGGAGACAGGCTGGCATTTCCACTGTTTGTGTTTGGAGGGAGGGATGACCGAGAGAATTAGCGGGGAGAGGGTAAACTGTGTTTTTAAGGGATGTTGCAGACGTGTAATATTTGAAGTCTGGTTTGCATGAGAGTGTGCTATTACAGTGCATTCAGAATGTTAAATACTTGTGTCTGCGCACGCTGCTTCCATACTTTATACACTCATTTGACAGACGACAGCTCCCGGTTCTGAAAGGGGTTTTGTTTCCGTTTTTAATCTCGATGCGCTCGGCAGATGAAGCGAGCTGTCAGTGTCACACATATCCACATCGGGGGGGGGGATTTTGCGGGCACACTGGCAGTGGGAGGGAGAAGAGAGCGCCACTTCCAAGGCTGGTTTGAACAAAACTCGGAGCTGACAGCCGTTGAAGCATGCTTCTTTGTGCCGCTCCTCTTAGCGGCGGGAGCCAGTGTGGCGTTAGGCCGTCGCTACCAAGACACCCGTGCCGTTCCGCACATCGATCATGGCGGCACGTCGAAGGCACGTGGGTTTTATCTATTTCCTGCCAGTCTGATATTTAACAGGATTGATTAGAAAACACTTCCATAGATGTGCCATTGACTCCAGAAAATGGTCAGCAAGACAGATTGTCAACCAAGTTAGTAGGCAAACAGCGTGAGCGGTCCCTGAAAAGAAGTAAATTAAACTGCTGGGGTTTTCAATGAAATATTCACATCATTTGTTACACCCGTGAGAAATAATCAAATAACAAAAAGAAAAAAAAAGAAAACTACAGAAGCCCTGGGTGCTTTGGAGGGGCTAATAATATAACACGGGCAAAAACTAGAACGAATGGAGTAAATCCCCAGTTTGTACAGTCCCTGATAGAGAGATTTGTCTCTTTCCAATCTCCAGCCAGGATAATCAAGGCTGTCCCAAACACCTGCGCTTAAATTGCTCAAACCCTCCACTCGAATGAGTGCAATTAATGACAATTACCCCATGGGTGACATGATACAGACATTAACTGATTGGCTGCCATTGGAGGGGACAATCAGTTTGTCTGCCTGTAAATATGTCATGATTACCACTGCAACGCGGGTAGAAAGGCTCCCCTTCAGTGGCCACGCTATTTATTTGTGCCCACCCTAGTTGTGTGAAGTTAAACAAGCCTTCCAAAATAGAATGAATGGTGCTGATTTCAGGGTCCAGCAATGATAATCGAGGGGAAACAGGAGATGAAGGTTTATATCGCAAACGACACTAACTCTCTGACTCAGTGAGCTCACAACACCAGTATGTTCCATGCTCTGTAGCTGGGACAGAAGGACATGGCTTCATCCAAATGTACATTTCTGTTCTGGTTTTGACCTTTATATACAACAGGGGCTTTTATGGTCCTGTTATGGCAGAAACGCAATAAAATGGAGCCTGTTTTTTTAACACAGACCTGAGCTAAGGGATGTTGTGGCAACGGCTGCTGCTTATCTAACAGGGGTGATTCACCCAGCGGCCTTCACTGTGTGTGATCCTGACCAAGGGTGTTAGCTAATGGTTAGCTGCATGTATCCAAAGGCCAACCCGTGACATGTTGGCTGTAGAGACACTAGTGCATCTATGTGTATGTGTGTGTGTGTGTGTGTGTGTGTGTGTGTGTGTGTGTGTGTGTGTGTGTGTGTATGTGTGTGTACTCCTGTGCATGCATGAAAAACAGGGAACCTAGGGCTATAAGTGGTGGAGGATGCTGGGGCTCTGTTTGAAAGGCGCCCCCAAATGCTGAAGAGGACCTCAAAAAGGTACAGAGCACCATTTTAACCCCTCCCAGAGAACCTCCACTCCCCCCTCCAAAAAAAAAAGATCTATTAGCATAAACCCATTAGAATATGAATAGGAATTAATTTGGGCTTTCCCCTCGATAGGAATTAATGGGTTTTTCTGCTGCACTCCTCAGAGTTCACTACTCCACAGTCCACAAGTATTAATATTAATATGGTGTTTTATTTAAAAGGAGCGCTTGGGTGAAGCTGTATACAGCATATTATTAAAGATCACGATACGTTTCTCATGAATGGTACACTTGAATGAATGCATTGCCTTGCTGTTGTGATCTGTAAAATTCAATTTTTATACAATGCAAAGTTATTTCCAGAAAGGCAGAAGATAAACAGACCCGAATGGCTTCTGTCTAAAACCATTAGATTGTTGGATTTGCATACAGTGTCTTGAAGAGCTTTTTAAAAACTAGGTGGCAAAAGTTCTGCTGTTTCATCAGGAGTCTACTTTCACACTGCCGTGGTCCCTTTATGCAGCATCTCGATAATCGTGTGAGATTACCACTATCGTTGATTCAGCGCACGGCTTCTGACGTCTATCTCGTGCAAGAATCGAAAGACATTGTCTGTGAACATTGTCTGAGTATTTCACTGTGCTGAGAGCTGTTTTTTATTTTATCAGTCTTACACTGTGTATACACATTGTATATGGATTTATACTCCACTTCTTGACATCCATATTGTGTTTTCAATAAAGGTATGGAGGTGACCTGATGGTGGGGGAGGACCTGACCATAACTGTGCATGACAGCGTAGTGGAGCTGCACCTGGGACCTCAGAACGGTTTTGTGCCTTCACTCACAGAGATAACTTAGCCCCAAAGTGTGATGCTGTTACCTGTGCAGTGAAGAGCTTGGATAAAGCATAACACCTGAACTCTTTCATCAGTAAAATGATTCTTATTGCATTTTGTTCATTTTTCACGTAAAAGTAAATTGCCTATCATTTTGTGACTGCAGCATAACTCCACCTCTATGAAAAAAGGCTGCAGTTTCCAAACACCGCTCAACTCTTTAGACTGTCGTTACGTGCAACAAGATGCAATGAAATTCTTACATGCGTGTTTGGTCATCAGGGTGCGGGAACAGGGCCAGACACACAGTAGAACACAGCTACATCACTGAAACGATGTAATAGCGTATAGACTACCACAGCTCACTGTAATCATCACTGCTGGTGCTGCTGTCAACGCCATATGTCTCGCTGCTCTGTCACTGGTGGTGTTTCTCTTCATTTCTCTACTCACCCCTCTTTACTCTTCCTCCCTCCACACGCTCAGCTGGTTCACTGTGTTTATATTCATATTGAAATAGTTCTTGGTTTGAGTCTGTCCTGTATGAAGTTAGCATGAAGTTAGCATGAAGTTAGAATGCCCATGGGGGTTGGGCAGACAGTTGGTCTTGAACACCCAGAGGTTTGTTTTTTCCACAATGTGGAGTTTCTGGTTCCTCTCCACTGTATCATTTGGCCTTAAGCTCACTTGTGTGCTGCTTTGCATATCTCGTGTTGTAAAGTGCCTATGCAAAGAAATTCAATTGACCACAATTTTTATATAATGATTTAATGGGAAGGGTGTCAATTGTAGATAAACGTCTTTGTCTGGCACTACTAAGCAACATGCAATTATGCAAAAAAATTGATATATAACTATTATCTTTTGAATATTTTAAACACAACAATATTTCAATAATAATAATAACAACAACAATATAATAATAATAATTATTATTATAATTATTATTATTATTGTGCATTTTTTCTTTATGTTGTATTCTGTTTGAGCCAAAGCCTATGGCTGGGGGTATGTTAGCATATGGACACGTACTGTGTGTTGATGAACTGTGAAACAATCACTAATGACTTAAGTAATGGGCCAGAAGCTTCTGGAGCATGTAGCACGATGAAAGGCTGTTCCAACAGGCTTCTTGGCATTGTGGTTGCTGTACTGTCTTTGAAGTCCACCTAACAACTGGGATGCGGTATGGTGCTCAGCAAGCATGCCAATCTCGGAAAAAAAATTAATAAATAAAACAACAACATACAGTACACTGCCCTTTTTGACCAAAATTATTGTTTTAATACACATTGACTGAAATTAGACATCGTCTTCTCATATTTGCTCACTGTTCCATATTACCATATGAGGGTCTTTTGTATTTAAATTGCATGATCTCAGACGTATGGAGATTTCCCTAATATATCCAACACTGGCGTTTTTATAGATTGATTAACATAGATTTTAACTTTTTTTTTACTTTGATCATGTTGTGTGAGACAGCTTCCTCAAAGTCCCTAGTGTCTGCTGAACAGGTCCAACCTATCTGACACATTGAGACAGCGTGACCTGTACTCTGTCCCTTGCTTTCACTGCTCAGTGGTGTTCTATGGATGGAAAGCTATCAACTCAGCCACGAGGGTGTGAATAGGTATAAGTGGGGGTTGGTTGGGTTTTGTCAATATTTGGTCTCAGCACTGGCACCCACCTTGAGCGGCGCTGATCCAGACAGGTCACGGGATTCAAGGTGAGACATTGCGCAACGGTGCGGTGGGGGCACTGGGGGGGCTTGTTCTTTTGTTTTTCGAGGTTGACTGCAGTTCTTATGCACTGCTGTAGTCGTGTTGTACCAAAGCCTTACAACTGTGGTCAGTCTGTACTCTTCCTAAACGTCAAGGTAAGGTATTTATTTGTGTTTATTCTGTACTGGGTGCTGTTCTGTGTTGTATTCACAAGTGCGCTGAGATTTTTTTTTGTATTGTATATCAGGAAACTGCAACTATAATGTTTTTGTCAAAAGACAAGGACATTAAACTGTCTTGAACTCTTGAAGGTAGAAATCAACTGAAAACGTGTATCCTGAAGAATTAGAAAAATTCAAAATTGACACAATGCAACATAATTACAATGAAAAATTAACAACAGAAATTCACAAATGTAAATATGACTTAGGAGACAATTAAGGGGGATTTTTTTTCCTTTAATTTCCTCATTGGTTTTGAAACGACACTGCAATGTTCGAATAAAGCAGACCGTGTGTAAGTGGAGTGGGATCAGAGCGGAAAAAAATGGCAAACAAAGGAAATCGTGGAGAGGAGGATCGTAAGTCCCCCCCAGCGCCCCACCCTTGGTGATGCTCTTGTGCTCTGTGTTTGTGTTAGGCAGAAGCTGTCCCAAGCCTCCTCTGGGCCAGCAAATATCCTTCTATTCCCTGCAAATATCTCATCACCCTGGCCAGCATGGCAGTCCGCTCCTTAACAATCGCCATAAACTCTCATAATTGCTGCATTAAACTTCAGTTTATTATTTTTCTCTAGGTGCAGGTATGCGGATGATATGAAAACCCACTGCATTTACATACAAATTGAAGATTTTTATTAATCAGCCCAGTAACAGGAATCAAACGGCAACACTCCATCAGGTCTTTAAATACATTTGGTGACATTTTTACTATGCATTACCATGATAGGGCAAGCGGAATATAATGTACCAGTGATTGCTTTTCCATTGGAAGCACAAACGGTTTCATTTTTCCTGTCATCTCAAATAACTGTTAAAGACGGCTTGGAGGCTATTGTGTAAGCTCCGTATGCTGAGGACTGGGGAACGCTTATGGCCATATTAAATAACCATTAGGAGCTAAGCTTAGATCATTGTGACATCCGCTTCTTGTGAATTTATTCTGTGATTTAAAATGAAAGCAATCTGGGCCTGCTTTCCTAGCGTCTTCCAACCTTCTCCATTTTTCCTCAAACAAAATGCATTACAACACTAATTTTGTGACTGTTAAGATAACTGCCGTTAACAAGCACTTAATTAAAATGTACAATAAATAGCCTGCTGCAGCGTTATCTTCCCTCCAGAGCGTAGAGTGTTGGTGCCTCCAATGCTCAGCCCTGCTGTTCCCGCGCTCGTTTGCAGATTAATTGCTTTTCTGTCTGGCGAGAGCTGCCTCCACTGCAGCCAGATCGCAAATAGCCAGATAGGAACTTTATCAATCAAACCTCTGCTTCACTGATCCCTTTCAATCAGTGCTGCCTGTGCCTCTCAATAAGGGTAGCGGGTTACAGAGATGGTTCCAGAAGCATTCCTTATCAGGGCCTGTCCATGCCATGTGTGTGTGTGTGTGTGTGTGTGTGTTCATGAACGTGTATGCATTATGTGTGCACGTGTCCATATATATGCATGCATGTGTAAGTATTTGGATCACTGTGTATGGGCATGTGTGTGCATAACTGTGAGTTAATATGAATATGTGAAAGTTTCTGTGTCACTCTGTTTTAGTACAGAATTTCGTTTTATGTCCATGCATGTCTGCATGTATGCAAATTAATGCATTTCTGCATGTGCATTTCTGTGCACGCGTGTGCACATGTGCTCGTGCATTATGGCGACACGGTGTGTCGGAGTCCTTTTGGCATCCATTGGGGAGCGTGTGAATGACACGTACGTCAAGCACCATGGGGCCAAAGTGGAGCTACAGTTTTATGGACTTTGGCTCAAAGAAGGAAATGTGTAAACCTTTCATTTTTAAAAGGAAATAAGAGAACAGATGTTGGTGTGAACTTCCTCTGTCAGAGCTGTGTTCTATAAGATTTACTCTGTTTGCCTCGCTTCATTAACCCATCGATAATAAATCCTGCACGACTGCTCATGTATGCTAAAGGCCCAGAACCATGGAAACCCGTGGATATCCACCGTGAAAAGGGCCACTTTATGAAGTACTGCCACAGTCCATCCATGGGAGATGATTTACCATCATGCTCATTTTTCAATAAAAGCTTCAATTCAGTCCATTTCGCGAATCCATCTTCTTCAGTTATCAGACTGATGTTATCTTCTAGCAGAGGTTTTCATAATGCAATTTTCGTTTTTTTGGTGTTGTTATCATTTGTTTCCACAGCATTGTGTTACATGATTGCTCTACAAAATGACAACAAAATGTAACATAAAGGTTCAGGGAAAGCCATCCAGGATGTAAAACATCTATATCAGGCTATGGGAAGCTGTGCATAGTAAAATCACAAGTGTAAAATTACAAAACGAACACAGTTAAAGTATCATTCTGTAGTGTAATACAAGCCTTGGTATTGTTTTTAAAACAAAAAAAAAAATTTTAATTCAACACTGCATCGAGAGTTATTTTTAACATATATGCTCCAAAATAATATTAACCTTTAACAGTTTAAACCTTGCCTTTTCACTTCTGATTCCACTGTGTTTATGTTCAGATAATGGAAACTAACTACAATAGTGGAACAGACAGTAATACTTGCAGCTGCTTTAGACGAACACTCTGGTTTGTGTTTTCAGGTGGCCGCTGTAGGTTCTGTATTAATGTTTTTCTTGGTATATGACAGCTCTGGAAGATCGAAGGTGATTCCAGTAGACAAATACCCACTCAGACCAATAGTAATCAGTTTTTGCAGTTGTTCCTTGGAGAGGCACAGAAAACCAGGAGGGGACGAATGTAAGTGTGTGAGTTTTTACAGAGATAAGTGGCTAATCAAGCCTGGTTAGACCAGTGCTGAGCTTCATCTAGTACAGCGATTATGTGGCTGTTTATCCAGGTGAGCAAGCCAGATTTATCCAAAGGTGCCAAGAACAATGCTGGTCTAGTGGAAATGATGATCACCTGGGAGGTGTGCGTGTGTGTGTGTGTGTGTGTGTGTGTGTGTGTGTGAGTGTGTGTGTGTGTATGTGGCAGAGTGTTGGACCATATAACCACAGTTTTTATCATGCAACTCACAAGGGGGTTAAAAACAGGACATGCAAAAAGGCACAGGGCAGGGATCAGTCACGGCCCCTGCTGTCATTCAGCCCTACAGTGGCTGGATGAGTTGGGAGTATAACCATTGGGAGGGGGCTGATGTGGTCCACCATGGGAGGGCTTCTCATCGTGTATACCTCTGCTGCACTGTGTATCTTCACATCGACATTCACTGCTTTCTGCAAATCTGGAAAACACCTTGATTCTTAGTAATTAATATTAGCATCCATGCCTCAACCCCATTTGTCTAGCAGTGATGTCATAATCACTTAAATTAAAAAAATGGCTTGCAAATGCCTCACCTGCAGGGAGGCAAAAATGTGTATAAAATTACTGTAGTGAGATTAAGAAACAATACATTTCACTCAATAGCACAGAAAAATACTTGCACTGATTTAAAGGACAAGATACATCCATGAATTGTGCTTGTGAACTGCTACCCTACCATTACCCCTAAAAACATCTTAACACTTCTTAACCTCACCATGCACTAACATCTAATTCATAATTTGTGTGGGCACATTTCTAAATAAATTGCGACAGCCAACCAGTGGTATTTCAGCACAGGATATATTTTCCGTAAATAATTTGTCCTACATTGATTTCCAATACTTTGGGAAATATGTTACTCTGCCGCTGGCTCTGGAATACATCATTCGCTTATTTCCTGCTGCACGTTGTGACAGGAAGAACCCATATCTTGTGATCAAGTGTCAGGGCTTATTTTTATCCACATCGAGAGGTCCTCTTGCTCTGGACAGCCCTGTGGTAACGATCATGACTGGGGGGTCTGGACAAGGCGAGTGGTCCTGAAGTGGGTCTTAGGGATGCTGAAGTGTCAGCATTCATCTAACATCTTCACACCATGGGTTAAAGGTTATGTAGTTCCAACTAACTGTGAATCATAGATGACCTTTGAGCGCAGAGGTCAGTGACCTCAGCCTTTAAGCACTGACTGTACTGCCTGCCTGGTTGAAAGGCAGTTAGCAGTAAAATGATGATAGAACAGAACCTGCATCGCAAAGTTGCCACCTTGTATGCCATGTCGTTATTTTGAGTGAGATGTTCATTGGTTCAAAGAAACATCAAGCTATAGAAATATACAAAGAAACTTAATTATAAAGCATTTTCTAAGCAAATGAACAGATTAGTTGAATTGTCATAAAGACACTTCAAAAACAAATTTCAAAAGATAATTTCTTGACGAACAACAGAAGAACTACATGTTGGTTGTGTGGTAAAGGACAAGTAATTGAAACACAAGTATGTGTGGTTAGATGTGCTCATGTCTCCTTCCACATCAATCTTTATGGCCCATTTACTCTGTGTTTAACACGGAGTTAATTTCTTCCTTTAATCTAACACTTTTCTGTCACAAGAAAAAGGGTGGAGGGATTAAGGGTTGCATCTGTACTGTTTGCAGATGATGTTGTCCTTTTGGCCTCATCTGACTGTGAGCTTCGGCGCACACTCGAGCAATTCATTACTAAGTGTGAAGCTGCTCAGGCAAGAATCGGCACCTCCAAGGCTGAGGACACCATCTTCTTCTCTGCCAGACGAGGGAATGGCACCATCTGGTACAAAGATGTGAAAACTGCCTTTCATTGAGCTATTTTGGTGTCTTGTTCATGAGTGATTGAATGACAGCAGACAAAACTGTGGCCCTGAGAATTAGGGCCTGGCTAAGCGGTTCTGTGGGCACTGTTCTGGTTTGTAGTACTGAAGCCATGTCTGAAGACAAAGCTGTCATTTTGCCAGTTTGTCTATCTTCCTGTCCCTGTCTTCACCTGTGGTGATATACTGTTGGTAAGAATAGGACTATAGGGACAAGCAGCAGAAATTACACCCCTTTTTTGGGGCCACTGGCTGTCTTTGACAGGTTGTGGATCTTTATAGTTCAGCACACCCTGAGAATAGAGTAAATGGTTTTCCAAAATAAGAAGACCCAGTTGAGGTGGTTTGGGAATGTTATAACTCCTTGAGGGCATCCAGCGGATGGGGACCCTTTGACATATTAAAGCCACCCTGGAAGGATTACACTTTCAGATGGCTTGGGAATGCCTGAGGATCCCTCAGGAGTAGCTGGAATCTGGTGACAGAGATGTTTGGGCTGACCTGCTCACCTTGCTCTTATCACAGTCCTCACTAAGTTGTGGACCAAGGATGAGGTCACTTTTGCACACCAAATTTGTAATCCACTGAGACTTTATGCTCTTCTGTCCACACAGCATGCCTTGGCATTACTCCTACATGGACTTTTAATACTGTTTAACTGTTGCTCTTGGTGGAAATTAATCTGTTTAAATCAACCTGTAATATAATTGCTTAATGCTGGTTAAGTGCCTTGGCCTGAGTATGTTGAGAAGCGCTGTATGAAAATTGAACAGAGCAGCTGGTGACTGACAGCACATGACAGCCCGCCCCCCCAACCCCCAGAGATGAAGAGCTTCAGTGCTTCCACCACTGCTGATGAACACCAGAAAGCTTTTAAAACCCACTGCCGCTTCTGGTATGTATAACATTTACAGACAGTAGCTGACATCCTCGGTTTAAACACCATCCTCTCCCAGAACCAAGTCCAGCTCCAGGGTGGTTATCTGTGATTGATATTTTCAGCAGAAGACTCTATAATCTCTTTATTATAGTTTAAGGTAATGTGGCTTTTAAGTGGGACGATAAGGCCTTATATGACTGTATTTATACTTAGTTTGGGACTAGACAGTCTCAGGTACGGGCGTGTTCGTTTTAAAAAATGTACACAAGTGCACATATTATTAACTAAATTCATGCCTTTGTGTACTTGTCTACAGGTCCATATGTACTTGTTTACTGAGTGGCAGCTAAGCTATGCCTGCCATGACAGTTGAAGTCTAGTGAAGACTCAACCGAATGTTCTGGAGTTTAGCCGCCTGTTTAGCGTCAGGTTTTTTAGCACGGGGTATCACTTTACCGGTAGCTAAAGAGCCAATAATTTAAGGTCTGAGTCACCCAAGTAACAGGATCCCTCAAAAAGAAACGCCTGTTTTAGACGGGGGGAGAATAGAGATGCCCTCTTTTATATAAAGCACTTTACACTGACCCAGTGATTGTCCCTGGGATCTCTGTGGCGTGAACAGAATTTTTTAGACAGAAAGGGGAGAGAGGAATCTCTCCTTTATTGTTTTAAATGGGCCTGGATTCCATTGCGCCATGCTATCGGTAGAGGATTAACGAAGCCTAAATTGTTTGTGCTGGAGGCTTTCCAAAGTAGATATCAGGAGAAAGCTCTTTTTGTTACCATAAGCTAAGGAATGAAAAGTCAACTGAACCATATATGGATTTTGGAACCCAGTATTTCATTGATTAATATTAATCTTGAAATATATTGTAGTTTAATGCATCTATGTTTAAGGCTTGTTCAGTCTTATGCACTTTACTAAAATTATTATTTGGCATTCTGAATGATTAGGTATACACCTCAAAAACATCTAATATTAAATCAAGTGCTAATGTAATAAATTCATTATTTTGACTGCTGTTAGTTTTCTTTGTTACTACTCTAGACATTTAAGAAATTGTTGTGGTTCAAACAAATGAAGCTTTATTGTACAGACACAAACAATCAGACGGCACACTGTCACACAGCTTCGTCAATACCAACATCCCTATAGCTGCTGAACCAAAAGTAGCTTATTGTGGAACTCAGAAATCATACAGAATGACAGTGGATGTAGTGTGTGAGGCCTGTGTGGAGACCAGGCAGTAAAACCTGAGTTGTCTTTTGGAGATGCCAGGCTGAACTTCACCTCAGCTAGATCACCTTAGACTGTGCATTATAAAATGCAAACATGTTGTTTATGATGAGTGCTCTGTGTGAATGAGACTTTGCTTGGATATGTTCTTGTAGGACTCGTGCTGTAACATCAATAAACCATTACGCTGTTTGGATGGTAGGCATGATGCTAATTTCCAGCTTGAACTATTACATTTTCTGGGCGGTAGGCACGACCTTCCTCAGCTGCTTGGCACTAAGGTGTGGCCGGCTGCAATACCAGCCACATTTAGCTCTGTCCCACTTGGCGGGGTCCTGTTCTTGTTTCAGTAAGGGGATAATCTTTGCAGATCAGCTTTTGTAAAATTGATTGCTCTTTGTTAATGGCAAATGGCTGAAGGGACCATTGGGAGTGACACTTGCCTGCAATCAACAGGGGCAGAACCAGGGCTGGATTGCCCACAGCACCAAATCTCCTCTTCTTTCCAGGCCTCTGACCACTACTGAGATGTAGGCATGCTGAGGAAATGCAGCCAGCTGCCAGCGACACACACCCCCTGATCATGCATGGTGATTGCTGGTTAGCAAAATGGCCTGTCAGTGGTAACACTAGTGTAGTCTTTTACACAATGAAACCATAGACCTACAAGTACAGTATAACTACTGCTGGTGAATAAGGCTGTTTATGCAATACTTCTTGCCCTGGATTTTAAAGCTATACTTGCATTCAACAGTGCCTGCCCTTCCATTTCAGGTTGGCAACCAGGGGTCACTGGGAGTGGCAGTGTCACACAAAGCATATGAATACTCCTCTAGGAGCTAATAAGCAGGTTTAACAACAATGATGATAAGCGCTTCCCCCAGGGTTGGGGTAGGAGATAATCTCCCACTATTCTGCTGGCTGCAGGCCACAGCAATGAGGCCCTCTTAAAAAAAAAAAATGAAGAGCTGATAGATCAGCCAGTGGGGACTTACTTGAGCCTCAGGCCCAGGGAACATCCCTGCTGCTGGGGAACACTGTTGCAATATTGACCTGCATTATTTATGTACCTGTTACCATGTTTGTCCCCATATTGACTATTGGGGCTTACTCAGACAGGGAATGGTAGGGACCAGATTTTGCTGATTAATGCTATGAATTCAAGAGGGTTGTGTGGGACAGCTACATAAGGCTGGAGACAGGCACACTCCTACCTCCCTCTGCCCAACAGGGTTTGAATAAACTCTTGCCAGTTTTGTAAACTTTATGGCAACAAGAGCAGCATGAGTTTTTTTCCCCCCATCAGTGTTACGGTTTCTTCTGAATAGCTGAATAGAATAACCATGAGTAGGACGATCAGCTCTAGCCCAGCAAAGAAGCCAGTCACTCCTTGTTTGCCATAACATGTGGGTCCTTCCCACATTGCCCTTTGAGTGGGGTTTATGCAGAAGGTTCACCAGACCCCCAAACCTCTTATTGCCACTTGGGAACCTAAAATAGGCCAAAGAGTGAGGTATGGGTAACCAGGCATGGAACTAGCTACACAGCAACAGAAACTCAAATCCACATTCCTCATATTCTCCAGGGTGTTTCCCGAACAGGTGTGCACCAAACTTTATCATATTCCTTTGCCAAGCGATCCTTAATTACACCCGCTTGACCGCGGCTTGTGTTTGTGTAGTTTCATATTTGCTTACAGATGTTCACGGAGAGCTGTGGCACCCGCGACTACAGGAAGGGCTGAAGTTCTGCACACTGTGCCTGGTGTTTCCTTGAGCGGTGTTCAGCTGCAGAATGTGATTACCTCTGTGCTCGTCTCTGAGGTCACGGCTCTCCTCTCTGACCCCAGGGGCAGGGAAGTTGTGCATTAGTTACAGTCTGTTATCTAGGTCTGTCTGTGAGTTCTAAAGCTGATTCAGAAAGCCGAGGGACTCTACAGATACAGGCATGATGGGGGGAGGGGTTTTGGGGTCCCCTCCTCCTCCTCACTATCCTGCTGCCTTTTGATGGCCTACCGAATGTGGCGCATGACTGTCGATTGGTGCTTCCCAGGGATCGACCTAATCCAATTATGGCTCCCTTCCCTCAACAATCTGGAAGAGGGAGTGCAGAGTTTTCACCAGTGGCAGGCAGAAGAGGGCGAGAGGGCCTGGTTCTTATCGCTATGAAACGCGGGTTTTAGTGAGAGCACAATAGGTGTGTAATTTCAGGTTTTTGTTAAGCTGAAATCCAATCACATACATGACTGGTAGATCACAGAAAAACACAACAGTGAAAAAGAGGAGAGAATGGGGAGGAGGTGATGTGTCATGGGTAGGATGTGGGGGGGGGTCTACCTCACACAAACATCTCCACACAGCTTTAATATCAACGATACTCTGTTTATCTTTATGAGATTAGACCAGATGCTAAAGGGACAGGGAGCACGTAGTGGTACAAATGTGTGTGTGTACTCACTAAAACAGTTTCTCAAGGATTTCAGAATTCCCAGACTACCATAACCTGTTGATAGTGTAGTGTGTACTCATTTGTACATTTTGGGACCCACAAAAATGCATGGCTACACAGTATAAATGCAGTCAGCAACAAATCTCTAGTGACCGTGTTTCATTCTTTTATTGAAAATATGTAAATGAAAAGCACAGCGATGTTCACTTATGTTAAGTATGTAAATAATAACACTGCACAATTCTCAACTGAGACACTCCTGCAAGTTTAATATAAATCAAGTTCAGTGCTATCTTACTGCTTCCTTTGTGATCTATTAAATTTAAACATGCACTTATCTATTATTCAGATGAAAGCTAAAAGTGAAAAATAATCACATCGTAATGACGACTACACAAATTGGGGACACTTCTAAATGAATATTTAAATGTTTGACTGGTTTCAGAAGTGAATAGTTTGTACTGAATCCAGTGAAATCTATGATTTATGACTGACCTGATTACTCTAAAGTTTGTTTAGAAGTGTTTTCTTGAAACTACACACCACTAGCAATGGAGGAATCAGATTATAAATATTTACTTTGCACAGTGGTAGTTTAGAAATGAGGTTTCAAATGCTCTATTCTAATTATCAAATTCAAAGAGGTTTATTGCAGACTTTTTTCTTTTTACATTGAGTGTTTGCCATAAGATTCATATTTCATGTTTTTACTACTGAAGCGAAACGTTCATTTATTGTTATTAAATGAATTTTATTGATCATTTATGCATTATTATGTAATTGTTCAGTATTTTACATTGCAGATGAAGTATGTCACAGGTGTACTATAAAAACATGGTAGGAGGGACATGAGGGAGAAGTTTGAGTTGATTATCATTTATTATTGATGAGACATTGCTTCTCACAGCTCTGCGACACCCCTTTACCCATTGGCCATGCCCATCCACAGGACTACGCCGCTAGGATTTACAAGTTTCCAATACTTCTTAAAAAGCTAATCTTCAAAGGTATTCAGTTTGTTCCCTGCATAATGGACCTTAAGGTAGATTCAAATGAATGCAGCTTGGCTGGAAGGACTCCTGTCATGTGACTCCTGAAACCATGTTCTCATTGGCCTAGAGAAGGAATGTGCAGCCCCACATTGGGTAAAGGGCCTTAATACTTTATGTAAAGTTAAACAAGCTGAATTTCAGTCAGAACAATGGGGTTTTAAGCAGACACAGTACTTCTGTCCTCATGAAGCTTTGGGATTTTCTTTTTCAATTGTCTTTGGGTTTTCACTGCCTGCCCTCAATATACTCTGTGGTTGACTCCAGGAGAGACTGTTTTACTGAATATTCATGCAGAGGAGCTGGCTATCACATGCAATTACACAACAGTGTCAACAAAGCCTATTCACTTTTTAAGTCCGATTCATTCCTCTGCTATGGCTCTGTTTATTGTCTTTTAGACAAAATAAAAACTTGAGAAAATTCAAAATAAACGATCTCCAGTGTTGTTTCCGATACTCCCCATTTCTGTGGCTGTTTCGTATTTTTCGTGTAGTAGGAAAAACACGGTTAGAGTTTAGAAATGTTAAAAAGGAAAATGAGGCACACAGCTCTGAAGCTATGCACGAGTCTAAAGAGGATGTCATGGTATAGTGAAGGGAAGTTTTAAACAAACGGGAAAACCATGCTTTTGGCATCTATCACAGGGAGCAAATATGGGTGATAGGTCATCGTTAGCCTTTAGCATCATTAGCTTCAGGATGGCTGAAAGGGGTATTGCTGGTTCTGAGGACCTAAGAAAATAACCAGGCCCATTTCCTGTGGCCTGCTGATTTTGTCCATGAGGAGATGCAATATGTTCTCCAACCCTTCACCACACACTGTTACTCATCTGTTGAAACAGTGGAAAAACTTGAGAGCCCTGTAAATTTCCATCGTCATGCAATTGTAAATGATTACTGTATTTATGCTGTCAGGCTCCATTGTGGTATTTGTTTCCAATGAGTGGAAAAGGAATCCCCTTCGCTGTTTGGGGGCCAGAAGGCTCCTAATTCCTCTCAAAGACAAAACAAATGCCGCCGATGTCTCCCAATCCTGAAAGTATGAAATATTAAATGAGTCAATTATAGGCCGATGTTTTCTGTCACTTCCTGTTGTGGGTCGCCATCTTTTCTTCTTTTTTCTTCCGACAACTGAAATAGCTACATAGTCAACGCAAGACAGTCCGACATAAAAGCCAAACTTGAGTTTCCTTTGTAACCCTAACTGTAAGGCTGACATCCGTATGTCTGGATGTTTGTCTTTGCGAATGCATGTGTGTATGTGTGTTGTTGCATGTGTATGTGTGTGTGTGTGTGTGTGTGTGTATATGTTACCGTTGCCAACAAATGGCTTAATAGCATCATATTTTTTCTAAGTGGAGAGGTAACAGATGAACACATTAGGTGACTTTATTTATCAAGCCCGGCTATTCAATCCTCCTGTGCTCAGTGCAGCTATTGATGTCTATTTGAGGCGTTATTTTGGACATGTGTGGCAACCACGGATGTTGATGTTTTTTTCATACTGAGCTGATGCAATAGCGATGGCCCACTTCACAAGTGTGTGCTCTTGGCTGGATCAGAAGGAGAAGGAAGAGCTGTGTTATCACCCAGATCCTGCTCTCACCAGTTCAGTCATAACTGTGTTGATAGCCACGCCACAGGGGCCCTCCCATCTTTAAACACACTACAACTCATGTTCTGCACTCCCAGAGTAAACCAAACTGAATGAAAAGCAAGGCTGTAGACACCAAAGTGATTGATCACAAGCTCGCTGGTTGCTGGTCCCATTGGAAGCCATGGTAGGTTACACACATAAGGTGTATATCTGTATGAACTGTTGTACACAACTTCAATAATAATACATAGCTTTATTAACAGGAAAAAAACATTAGTCTCAGTAAATATAAGCCAAAATAAAATGCTACAGTAATAGTGTATGTGACCTTTGGATGAATTGTGTAGTTCTTGTGTATTTAGACACACACACACACACACACACACACACACACACACACATACACACACACACACACACACACACACACACAAAGTGTAGACACAATGCACATCTCTCTCACTCGTGGGGGTGTGTTTGTGTATAATGCTGTTTTGGTGGGTCAGCTTTCATGTGGGGTGGAATAACTGTGTCTTTTGTACCTTGTGAGGCCGTCAGCAGCTGAGTCCAATAAAAGAATGGCCCCGGGGTCAATTCGTAAAGGATGAAGGCAGAAGATATAATCATACACGGAGGACAAAACACTGTTTTTTGTGCTTTCTGCGCATATTTGGAAGTGGGGAGAGTGAGGAGGCTTCATAAGTTTAATATTTTCCAAGTGTGACCTTTGTCTTTAATGGAATGACTTGCCAATAAGAATATATTGTGTCTTTAGGGGGTGTGGATGGCTCAGGACAGTGGGCCCTCATTACACAGGATGGAGATTTTGAGCCTTTCCTGGAGATAAACACGAAACTGAAGGAGCGTATCAGAAATTGCTCTAAGTGTCGGTGCATCGAATAAGCTGAATCACGTAGGTGCTCTTTGGGTGGGTCATGGTGCAAATTAACAAAGATTGGTCCTCTGCAATCCATGGGGTCTGTAGCCCTATTACTGATGTGTTAAGTACTCCAAAACCTTGGTTTGCGATCTGAAACCCATCATTTGGTTGCTAATCTCATTCTAAGATTCTCCCTTTTTGACGCCAGAGTTGAGCTTCACTTCCAGTTCACCTGGCACAGACTGGAATGCTTCCACAAAAGGGTGCATTCACCCCCTGTAGTGTAAACATTTGGATGCATCTTTTGAGGGATCTGAGGAGCTGGGGGGTGGGGGGTCAGATAATCCAGTGCAGATTTACTTTCAGTCATGTGTAAGCACAGGAAAACCTTTATCTGCCCCCACCCCCTCCACACACACACACCCTAAACTTAAAGACACATCACCTTTCCTCACAAAAGTAGCAGCCTCTATGTTTGGCATTGCCCTTATAAACCTCACAGAGCACTTCAGGTTGGACACCACTGATACTGACCTGAAGGTGTGATGGCATCGTATCTATGGCTAGGAGTACCAGCATATCTGTATGATGAACAAAGGGAAGGTGTGTCCATCCTCACAAAAGTCTTTGTGAAACACAAGGGAACTGCATATTTGCCTTAAACACTACTGTATTTATAATACTTAAGACACAATAACTGGTTTCTTTTCTTTTTGTTATTTAACTGTTGAGTTTTAAGGTTTTTCTTCTGAAAACTGAGGCAATAGAAAAAAAAAACGATATAAAAAAAAAAAGTGGGCCGTTTTTGCCGTTAACTTGCTAACTTCAGTTTTACAGAGAGACGCAAGATGCCCTGGGTGGCTATCTCATTAGCAGGGCATCCCTGTGAATGTGAAAATATTTGTTAAACCACATGTCAAGAAGCCCCTTCTCCAGCGACAGATGTGTTGTAATTAGAGAGGGCTTAACTTGTCTCATAGACGTGTGAGAAGTCTTCACCAGCTGAAAAGTTTACCGTGGGCTCACTGTCTCACACCTGCCAACGCACTCACAGACCAGACGCGTTCCAGCGCACTCACACACTGACACATGCTCTGACACAGGCCCTGTCGCACACATGTGCTCGAACCTACCCACACGCGGCTGCAAGAGAGCGCAGGAGAAAAACTCATGTGGGGGAAAAAAAAGTCTAAAAGCTCATTAAAGCATGAAACAAAAAAAATGCACACCAGGCAGATGTTTGAACACACGAGTACACAGAAATGACCATGCATATGGAGACACCCCCCTCCCCCCGGAATACTCCTCCACCGACCCCTACACAAAACCAACTTCATAAACTGCAAACCCTCCTGCTCACGGTCCTTTACTCTCACTCCCATTCTGGCTGGCATGTGTTTGGAAAGGAAGAAATGGTTGCTTAGCATAAAAATGCCATTGATCAGACCTTTTAACCAGCCCAAAGTGAGCACAGAGCCCATAATGGCCTCTGTGTCAGCATGGGACTCCATAAAGCCATTAACACCTTTTGTTGTTCTCCTCCTGTTTTCTAAACATGCCAGGGAGTTCAAAAAAAAAAATAAAAGGAGGAGAGGGCAATCTGTTAGCCCTGCGCCGACCCGCAAACTGCGACGCCTTCTGTTTCTGGCCCCACCCCCAACCTCCTGCCACTGCCATAACCAGCACCTCCACCTAGTCCCCGAGGAAGTCCTTATTGACCTCCAGAACTGCCAGACTGTCAAATTAAACCTGATTACCAATGTGGCAGTTGCACACATGCTGGTGAGGACAGCCCCTCCCATCCCCCTCCACGCCTTGTTGATTATTTGCTGTCACACCCCCCCGACACTTCCACCAATAGGGGATGGCTTTTTTGCCTTAACGCTATTTTTCTTCACCCTCCCTGTCTTGCCTTTGGCGAACTGGTAAATTGCGTTTCTTACACAGATACACGTGTTAAGTGTGGATCAATTGTTTGTTTAACAGGGTGCTTATATTAAACAGGGAGGATGCAATTATGGATAGGCCCTTCTTTAAATGTTGAAAAGAACAATGTCGTTGGGGGATCAGGGTTGGTGCACGGCGCAAAGCGAGAGCGAAAGCTCACAAAGCCATTGGCTGATCTGTGCAGGAAATTAGAATAATGAGCCTCAGAAAGGAAGCCTCGGATTCAATAAAGTTGTCATTGGTGCCCTACTGTGCATTCTTGGTTTTTAGCCTAAAGCCAAAATTCAACGCTTATAATGAACTCCAGCAAGTCGGGGATGAAAGCCTATAATATCTGATTATTCCCATTGCTGTTTTACTAGTTTGCTTTGTTCAGATCAAAAGAGCTCTTTGAAATGCTTTATACCTACTGTCAGCTTGGGTCCCTGGCTTGCCAAAGAGGCCGACTGGTAAACCGTGCCAAGAAAAGTGCCTGCAGTGGAGAGAAACAGAACATACTCTGCTCTTTCTCTCGTTTGTCCTCCTGAAGAAACATTTGTTCGCTATTTAAAAGACACAAATCAATACGCTTTCTGAGTTCAAAGCAGTAACCTGAAGATAAAGAACAAACCGAAAAAATTTTAGGCAAGTGTTAAAAGGCAGGCGTTAACCATCTCACTATGTGAAGGGTTCCTGCGAAACTGACAGACAGATTTCATTAGCGTGTGTGCCGCGCAGGTGAGGGATCGAACCCTTTCATGAGGCCTGAGCGGGGGAACACGGGTGGGTGCGGCACCTTTATTGAGTGTAACTCCGGTCTCCTCCAGGACGTGGTCACCGCAGAGGACGCGTGCGCGGAGTCGTAGAGGTCACATGAGTTTGCTGGTGCGTGTTCATTCACACGTGCATGCAGGAGGGTGGCTTTGTGTGTCTGTGAATATCCGAGTGTGGGCGTGAGGCCGGCTGTGTTTGTGTAAGTATGTGTGACAGCTAGTGTATGTATGTGTTTGTGAAATTGTACGCCAATGTGATTTGCATGCTTGAGGTTTAATAAAAAAATGTTTTTGTCTTTCAGAAGAGTTT
>JABJVR010000007.1:4443428-4456441 GCA_025773905.1 Chitala chitala | reverse complement strand
ATATAAACTCTTCTGAATGACAAATATCTGTACATGAATACAGTTTATTAAATAGTTTGTATGATTATTTTATGAGTGTGTGTATTATGTTGAAGAATTTGTCCATGTTAATGTCTGTTGATTATCATGTATCTGAGAGTAGGTATGACAGTGTGTGTGTGTGTGTGTGTGTGTGTGTGTGTGTGTGTGTTTGTGTATTATGCTAAAGAATCTGTAAGTCTGAGATAGTGTATTGATTCATGTGTATCTGATTGCAGGTGTGATTGGTGTGTATTTTCACTTTACACCAGATTTGCAGATATGATGTTGTGGACGTGTGTATTCACCAGGTGTTTTGTGATGGTATGACAGTGTTCACTATGTGCTTTGCTTGTAGACAGACCTGTGCTACTGTCTGTCTCTTTTCACAGAATTCTCCCCTACAGCCAAGTGTCCTTAGGAGTGGTAGCTGAACCTCCTGGCCACAAAGGGGCGCCCTCTCAGGCCCCACCAGATGTAGTATGTCGGATAGTGTGCAGAAGAGAAGCCATAATTTCAACAACAGATCACCAGTGTTATCTAATCCAACCATAACATTTTGTGTTACATATCAAATAATTCTATGGTCAGCATGCCTCTAAATAATGATTTTTCAGGCATGACTGTGGTTCACAATTTAAAATAACTAAAATCTATTCTGTTTGTTCACTTTTACAGACTCCTGATATTCCCCTGCTGTATAAATAGTACTACAAGTGTTATTTAGGCCAATTACCTGCATATCAGATTCCCAGATAATTACTTGTTGTGTAACTGAGACATTAAATATTTACATTATCACTGATTCAGTTTGTTTATTAAGGTTTCAGGTTATGTGTGACAAATTTATGTGAATATATCTATATGTCCAAAAATGAACATGTACTGAAGGAAGAAACAAAACATTTCCATTATCCACACTGAAGTTGTATTTTAATGCAGAAATCAAATATAAGAGCAGAATGTATATAAATTTGACATTTATTTTGACAAAGAAAATAATGATGGGTTTGGTTAAGGCTATAAAAATTCCTGTGTAAGTTGAACTTTAACATAACAGATCTTACAATGTGTGTTCTGGACATATTACTGATATCACAAGAACAAAATAATGTTTCTGAACTATGGAATGGTTCTTTTGGTACTAAGAAGGTATGGGGAGATAAGAAAGCCACTTCATCACACTGTACTTCTGTCATGACATTTTCTCCATTCATAAAGCTCAAAAGGACCGTCAAAGCTTACTTGATCCACAGTAACGCAAAATTTAAACAAAGACACTTTATGCCGTAATGACTATGTATGATTATACACTCACGATTTCAGCCTATTTTAGATGTAATATTCAGTCGTTGCTTAAGGTCTGCTAGATGAAAGGCTCATTGTGAGCTACGGAATTGAACAGTGTCAAAACTGGAGGGGCAGGCCAACTGTGCAGGCGTGGCAGCCTTTGAACCAAGCTCTGCCAGAAACGACCACAAAGGATGACACACAGATGGTTAAAATATTCCAGCTACCAGTCCAGCCTTTTTCTCCCAGTGTGACTCCCAGTGTGACGTACTCACCCGGAGTTTGGCAGGGTTAATGCTAATGGAGGGGCTAACACATGGACAAATGTCTGCAGCCCACGTGTTTAAAGACACATCTTACTTCGAGGTCTAGCGTCTGTGCTCCGTGAGGTTTGCTGCCTTGGCTGAGTTTAACCACAGGGGTTGAGTTCTGAACAGATGCGCCTCGTCCACCTGTTTGAGTGCAGCTCTCATTAGACAGACCTGCCACAATGGGCTCCTGGGGACTGAGTGACAGACAGGTCCAGTGGCCAGCCAGCCCCCTACGGTGCACACACACACACACACACACACACACACACACACTCACACACACACACACACACACACACGCAACCAAACACACACGCTCACATGCACAAACACACACAAATACAGACACACAGATCAGTGAAATACACACAGATACACTCATGCATACACCAAGACACATACACACACACACGCACATTCACACATGCATACACACACACAAGTGCAGACATACAGATCAGTGAAAGGCACACACACACTGGGCACCCTGGAAGGGACAGCTATTGTTGTGACCCCAGATTTCACACTGAGCGTTTTTGGCACACATGGAAAGCAGGTGGTTCTTTATCGAATCATGTCTTTAGTTCTGCACACCCAGTGACACACCCTACACATGACCAGTCAGCACTTACACACACGATAGTCCGACATGTTAGCTCTGAGTTCACCAGCATGCTAGGTGTCAGCTCTCTCTCTCTCACACCCACACACACACACACACACACACACACACACACACACACACACACACACACACACACACACACACACACACACATACAGTGCCACTCACTGATATGTTATTTCTCAGTTCTCTCACAAACTCACTTTTAGGTCTTACAAATAAGCTATACAAGTAGGGTTGACATTTTCATGGGTCAAAGTAATTTCTCTAAGGCTTACGGACATAGAATATTATAAAGCATGTATACTGAACGTGTCTCACGACAAGCTAATGACCATGTGCACAGACTATTGGCTGCTATAACAGTTAACAATAAAATTTCTGTGAAATAAAATGTTTATTGAATTTTAATAATTAAAAAAAAAAGATTTGGTGCTGTGGTGTAGTTATAGTTTTCAATAATATTTATATACTAATTTTTATATATATTTATATGCTGCAGATCATTTTATGTTGTTTATTACTCTAATATAGTAAGACAATACGAGAATAATTGCCACAGAATTGCTAATTGGACTTATATCAGACGTGTTGCATGGGTTATATTGAATTTAGACAGTTTAGCCATAAATACTGTCCTCTGCTTATCCATGAGATTGACTTATACACAAGTACACATGCTAGTTACCAGTGTGTTGGTTGGTAAGACAGTGTTCAGTTACTGTCCGCAGCACAAGTTTTACAGATTTATTTATACTAAAATACATAAGCATTTTCTTTAGTGTGCTTACCACTGGTTACTCCAATAATAATTCAAATTTAGTCTAGACTGACCTCCAAAAAAAGCAATGCAAAATGCATTGGTGTTTAGGGTTAGAGTTTTAGCAGCTCTCAAGACAGTGAACACCCATATTCCATGTGGGTGCACATTAATCTCATGATGTTCAATAGGTTTGAAATATTAAAAAATTGAATACCGCTTACACCATCTATCCATCATCTTATACCAAGCAGCCTAGTGTGATAGGCAGGGAACACTGAACAGGGTAACTGGTAGGTAGGGTACACTGTGAACAGGGTACACTGGTAGGCAGGGTACACTGTGAACAGGGTACACTGGTAGGCAGGGTACATTGTGATCAGGGTACACTGGTAGGCAGGGTACACTGTGAACAGGGTACACTGGTAGACAGGGTACATTGTGATCAGGGTACACTGGTAGGCAGGGTACATTGTGATCAGGGTACACTGGTAGGCAGGGTACATTGTGAACAGGACGCCAACCCATTACTGGACATTAAACCAGTTTATTGAACCAGTTCACTGCAAATATGTATTTGACATTTAAAAACACTTCTTTAATTCATAAATAAGCAGTTGTAACAGAATTGTGTTGTTATAATGTAATCTAATGTGTTTCCACGTCAAAATCACTGCTTATATCAGCTGATGACAAGGTTTTCAACTTTGGGGTCAGATGCACACACATATCACTCAAATAATGTTTACCCTCCACTCCCTCAGATGTTGGGCACACTCCCGTCAATATACACATTGTTCTTCTCTCTTAACAGACAAGCAACATGCTGTTTTCATTAATCATACATATTTATAATTGCTTTCACTTCGTCCTGTCAAACAAACAAAAAAAGTCTTCTGACTGTCCTTTAGAAGCACAATGACATAACGTGTGTCACCTCTGCCTGTCCCCAGATGCATAGATACACACACACACACACACACACACACACACACACACACACACACACAACCTTGGCATGTCCCCATTTAGATGGACCCTGGCAATCCACACACAAACATGCGCTGAGAGGCACAGAAAGTCAAACAATGTTTCATCTATTGTTGCAAACATGCAGAAACACATGCAGGCACACCTTACTCATTTATCAAATTATCAAATTTACCGTCAGGGGTGAACTGAGGAGCGAGCGCAGTTTCTGTGTTTATAAACAGGGTGTTAGCCTAATCTCATCCCTTTGGTGTGCTATTCAACTTTACATAAAGGCCCGACGAGTGATTTATGTTTTCTGTAGTCGTCTAAAAGATTCACATCTAATTTTTTTTCCTTAAAATAACAGTCTTCAGACTTTTTTTAAACAATAACTGTTTAAATCAGTTTCAAATAGAGAGGTGTCAGTGGTGATGACAGTGAACTTTTCCGCTTAGCATTAACTGTGTGAACAATGGCTGCTTTTCTATGACAGTGCTATAGGTGGCAAAATGACATGCAAGCAGGGCTGCCCATTTTTCTCCATTGTAACAGCCATTAAGCTCCATTTCCCATTTGCAGAAAGCCTGTGTGGAGGCCGCTTAGCCTCAACAAAGGCCTGTAATGAGTTAACGCTTCTGTTTTCCGTCTCCATTTTTTTATTCCCCCTGTCCTTAATGGCCAGAGGCCAGCCACCATTGGCTAGCTCTCTTTTATAGGTTGTTGTAATGAGCTGCAGCTGGGAAGAACAGCAGGGTGTAAAGTTAACCCTGGGTAGAGGAAGGTCACACAGGAGGTCAGAGGTCAGTGTATTGTTGCACTGCCTAAGCGAAATATATACAAGGGCCTGTAAATGTTATTTATCTCGTTCCGTTTTAAAAGTGGTTCATCCATAACCTTCCTTTTGTTGGGGGTATTCAGGTAGCCAGTCATCTTGTGAACTCTGTGAATAGGGTTAATTTTTGTTTTGCCTCCAAGTGCTCCTTGATTAGTGAAGCATGCATTGTGATCATTAGAGGATTTGTGATCATTATGGTCTGTAAAACTGTAGGGTTTTGAAAGTGGGTCTGGAATGAAGATGGATCTCTACTTAAATCGCCTTCTCGCAAATCTCCAATTCAACTGAAATTCAGTTGGGAATCCATGCAGGACTAATGTGCCCGGCCTTACAGACAGAGCAGGCATCTGTTAACTATGTCTAAAAGTCCCCTGAGCAGCGACCACACACAAACACATGTATACACACACACACACACACACACACACACACACACACACACACACACACACACACACAAATATACACATGCACACAGACATGTGCACAAGCACACCCACACACAAACACACGCATACACACACACGCATACACTTGCGAGCATAAAGATACAGAAAGAAGGGCATGAGTCATGCTGTATTCAATGAGAATAAATCTTTTAACAGTCAAAGAGTGGACACACCCAAATCTCACGAAGCAGCAGGTATGAGTGGTGTATGTGGCAGTGTGCAGTGAGAGTCATGAGAGGGTCACGCGTCTTTGCTATTATTCCCGAAATACTCTCAGTGAGTGCTTTCTGAACAGAGCCATAGATATAGCATTTCCACTTAATAATACTATACAGTCTTAAAAAAAAAAAATAAATAAATTTTTTTTTTTTTTTTTTAGCTCTTTAAATTTTATGATACTACACTAACTGTTTTACTAGCAGAAGGATAATATTATTACATAATTTCTCCAGCTTTCTTTAAAACAAACTCAGTGAAGAAATGAGGAGAGATGAGGGCAGATTTCAACCTCTGGGCTTTTTAGAGAGGAAGAGCAGGCGGGATCGTGAGCGGGGAGAAAGAAGAGAAAAAGCCAATCACCAAAATCAAACTGACCCCTGACACTCTTTGCTCCTGCAACTCACTTAATCTTAATTGAATCAGCCTCACAAAAGATGTTGACACTGAGAGATTGCACAAACCTGGGAGGGCCTGCCTGGCTAGAAGAACGCTCTGAAAAAGTCCTTTTATTCATTCATTTGTCCCCTTCCCTCCACTTTCCTCATTTCTCACTGTCTCTGGGAGATAATGTCCCACTGAGAATTTGATCTCTCACTGTGGCCTGGTGTGTAGGGCTCCAATTTTTCACACACATCGAGCTAATATAACCCCTCTCCACACACACTCACCGAGCCACTCAAAGAAGTAACAGTGATAAAATACAACAACAGCAGCAACAACAACAACAATAATAATAATAATAATAATATATAAATTTTCAACTGGCTGGAGTTAAACAAGTGTTAGCAAAAATTCCAAAATTTTGATGGCTTGTTTTGGACCCACAGTCCAATAGCAAAGTGCTTGTGCTCAGTGTTGGTTATGTGTTCTGCGTGATAAAAAGTGCATCTGCCTGCTTAATCACATTGTTAGATAAACTGTATTAATTATATATATATATAATTTTTTTTCACCATGCTATAACAGTGTGAAGTATCTGTTTTTCCAGGGTCATCTTTGTCTAAAAAAATGCTCAGGAATGATGTGAAACACAGGTATACACACAAACACACACACACACACACACACACACACGCACACACACACGATGGAGTGACCAAAGTGGGTTGTGCTGGAATTACAGGCTGTGCACCATGGTGCACCAGTGATCCTGAAGGGGAGTTGGCAAACAACAGTTTAAAGAACTGTTAGCTCCCTGTTAAGAGGAGGACAAATGGAGGTTATTTGATCCCTCTTGCCTTTGCTTTAGTGCCACCTCTGCGTTCAACACAAAAAAGAAGAGATACCACTAGATAATGCCTCCAGGCCCCAGTCATTCATTATGCATGTACATTATTCACACAATTATTGATAATGCTTTTCATAACACAGATTATTCATACATTAATTATAGCAGCTACTAATGTTAGCATTAAAGATATTATTATTAATGTGGAATCATTTAAAATAGGAATACGGTCCCAAGTTGTAACCGTCCATCACTTAATTCAAGGCTATGAAAGTAGGATTTTGGTCACAGGAAACACTTAGCCCTGTTATTTAAAATCACTTACAATTTCATCAATTTATAGGAGCTCAGTAGTTTCTTGGTGCAGTTACAGATCTTAATAAAGCCTGGGATGCTACTTGCTTCTATACTGGCAATGCCAAGGTTACATGTCCATAAGAACCAGTTAGTTTGTGCTCAGGATCATTCACTCCAATGTCATTATAATGTGTGTTATTAGAAGGTGAATCACTATTTTATGTGGTCACTTCTTTTTTTAGGACTGTTGAAAATATATTTCTTTGGACTGCGGGAACAGAACGTACACCTCCTGTACATTAATCATCCTTTACTTTAAATAGGCTACAGAATTTTGCTTTCATTTATTCTCTATTTTTGTGCCTAGTTACAATACACGGCTTACACGTTTCAGGTTTCGCACATTACATGTAAAATCTGCCTTGAGTTTCAATAGAGAGGAAATGGAAAGTGTCTTCAAATATTGGTAAGAAAAATAAATAAATAAATAATATGTCATTTAAAAGACAAACTTAATTTGATCACAGTTTCCTGATGGGGAAGAATATTTCATTAAAGAATAGCTTAACTAAAGTTATTTAAACTAAAATGAATTAGCAACGACATGAACGCTTTAAACTTGAGCTACAAATTTAACTCTGTGATACCTTTATAAATTTATAGTGTTCTTATTATGCTTGAAAGGTCAGTGGACTTAACTATTTTCCAGTTTTGATTCTTAATTTGTGCATTTGAAAGTAGAAAGATGCCAGTTCGTTTAACTACGCACTAAGCTGTTCTGTAAAAGATACTCATTATCATCGGCGTCGCTAACTACACAGTTAAAAAAACACACAGTTTGTCATATTTTTATTTGTAAATGAGAAAACAAATATGGTACATGCAAATTAATTTGAAGGCAGAAGGTTTGACATATTAGATATAAAGCACTTGCCAATAATGTCAGCCAGTTTGTCTACTGTTTCAGCAATGGCTATCATGAACTTCATTCATATTACCATAAGAATGTTGTTAACAAACACACCAGCAGCTTACTGTATAACAAACACCTAATTATAACAATGATCTAGTTTTGACACTAAGGTTCAACTTTATAACGAAGCTGCAGAGGATAAATCTTAAAGCAGATTTTACAACGGCATGTTAATAATTTATTTTGCATGTGTCCCTATTTTGTAATTATAATGAATTATTAATGGAACGGCAATTATTGCTACAGGAGACCACAATGGTTTTGGGGCTTAGCCGCTTCAGGCGTAATGTCACAAGCAGTTTCTTGATTCCTTGAATTGACACTGGCCAACCGGCGAGGGGGCAGCTGGGTAACTGCAGGAGTGACGCGAGAGGGTTAGGGAATGGGGATTTGTGGTCAGAGGCCCAAACCAAGAACCAAGTGTCGCGCGGGATGCCATAGGATAGCTTACTCAGAGCACGGAGGTCCGGGATCACGTTACAAGGCCTCCGCGGGCGCACTCGAGACGGGTGCGTGCAATGGAATGTTTCTGCTGCTCTCCATCGACAGAGGAGGTCCGGCAAGTGCTGGGTGCCTGTGCACCTCCTCTGTTCCACACGCCGAATAAATAGTAAATCTATTTCCAACGCCGGCAGCTGACCTTTCAGTTTGAACATTTAGCAAAACAACATTATCATACCAGGACCTTCTGCTTAGGGTGAAACATTAGCTATATGCTGGACCATAATGCGAGAGGTATGAGCAGCCTGTTGCAGCGGAAAACCTCGTAACTGGTGGCTCGGGGTTGAGTGCGGGTGCGGCGAGTGGGGTGCGATGATCACGTTACC
The DNA here is from genome assembly GCA_025773905.1 of Chitala chitala. Classification (NCBI taxonomy): domain Eukaryota; kingdom Metazoa; phylum Chordata; class Actinopteri; order Osteoglossiformes; family Notopteridae; genus Chitala; species Chitala chitala. Next base: position 4,447,637 of record JABJVR010000007.1, on the reverse strand, counting down.
GGCTGGTGTGTTGCATTACAAAAAAGCACATTTTGTCCTTATAATCAACACTAATGCTATTTTCATTGATAAAACCAGCAAAGCAGTGTTCTTGAGAGATTTTTCTGAGACCGTTCAGCCCATAATTGACTATGGGGCCAAGGGGGGCAGTGAGTGATTCTCAGAACCAGGTGGGCTGGTAATAGATTTAGCCTGTTCACGATGAGTGTAATGCAAGGGAAATCTGTCGTTAACGAGGGATGTGGAGACAGTAATCCTCTGTCTCCCAGTACAGGGCTGGCTTCTTCTCAAGCTCTTTTTAACATGAAAAATCCCATAAATTATTCTTCAACACCAAAGGCTTCTGCCGATTGATTTTTTGTTAAGTCTTATTTTCTGTGTTTTCTCTACTGGGGTGATTGCAGACATCAGTGTTTTTAAAGTAATGAGAGAAAAACGATACCGTGAAGTGTAAAAGCAGGGTGTTCTCTGGACGCAAGGCCCTCAAACAACTGCAGGCCTCATTAAAACTCTTTGAGATATACTTGCTGTGTTATTCTTTGTTACTTTTTATTCCTAATCTGAACTAGTTGTAAAATTTCTTTCATATCATCATATTTTCGTTAAATTATCTGACCTATATCTCATTTTTGTATTGTGGTTGGTTTGTTCAGTACAAATGTGCTAGTTTGTCTTTTATTACAGGTCATAAGAAAAATGAAAATTTTTACATTTAAACTTTTTCAAGAGGCATTACAACAGGCAACTTCTCAGATGTAGTTATTTGCGGCACTTAGGTTCTCGTTAGCCAAGATTGTACAATATCATGTTTTAATTTTCACTGCCACAGAATAGACTTTATCTCAGTTTTTCTTTTAACTTGTCAGCCAGTTTTATACAGTTCTTGACTGGTACTTTTGCTCTTCTCAGTTACCTTGTTATTAGGTCTAACACTTTCTGGGCTCTGAGCTGTGCTGATCTGATGCGCAGACACCCAAGACAGATATGCCGCCTTCTGACAGAAACCTGTGACTTTACACACACACACACACACACAAACAGAGAAACAAGCCGACAGAGTGATCTAATATTTGAGGCTGGTTCTCCCACAGCTGAATTGCATGGACACTGAGCTGTTGAAAGTGGATTTTCACACATTTTGTCACAATAGATGCTACAAGAACAGGGAGGAAAAACATGAAGAAAACTTTGGGAATGAATCTCTGTCAAGACAGTAACTCCTACCAAAACAGCCAGAAGCCAGCGTTTCCCCTTGCTCAATTTCCAACTGGGATTTTTATTAAACAGGGGAAATTATGCAAAGAGTCTGGGCTTTCAGTAATTAAACTAATTAAAGTAAAGCATTAATAAAATATCGTGGAAGCGAGCTGTTTACTGTGCGCTGGCTGAAGACGTGAACATGTGGATCTCTGTGTGCTTTCGAGTTCTCCCTTGTGATCTCCTCCTCAGGTGCACAGAGTGCGTGCCTTTCTCACTCTTTGTAGATGAAGCTTTTCGAGCTGTGCTTACATTACATCCCCATGTGGTGTAACCAGCACGCTACACCCTCCGCCCCCAGCTACCACCTAACAGGCGCAGCCGGCATTTTAAACGCTGGTCATTAGAAAGCTGACAAAATGGACTGGTATAGTAACGTTTATAATGATTATACAGGGCATCACTACATGATTAATCAGAATGCACCAATGAGGGTTTTCAATTCAATTCAGTTCAGTTTATTTTTATATAGCACCTTTCGCAACAGGATTTCCTGCTCCACAAGTGCTCTGTGAGCATCTATAATGTCTCATACACCCCGACATTTGAACTTGTGTATTTGTTCCATTACAGTGATAAAATGTACTGTGCAAATCAGACTACGAAATTGTAAAATTTAATTCAGTAATATTAACCAAAAAAGGATAATAGCTTTGTATTGTTTTTTTATCGCAAGAAAAAAATGTCTTTTTACATATTGCAGATGTGAAGTGGGCCCTTTTGTAATGTGCATAATTGTGCCTAATTACTGGCGTGGTCTATGACTGCCACTCTGGACTAGAAATGTTACCGGGAAATCTCTGATGTGATGAATAAAACAGAAGACTGCATCCTGTAAAGAAAGTTTCAGGGTTTTGAGTAGGGACGTTCTCCTGTCACCCACACATCTTCCTTGTGAAGGAGTCTGTTCTGTGTTCCCCTGGGCCCAGCACATGGGCAGAACACTGACCAGTAAACTCAGATCTGACCTATGTGAAGAGCACCTCTGAGCGTTTGGTAGCTCTTGACCCTGCGTCCTTCACGAGCATTAATCAAGGCCTGAACCGGGGCTGCTAAAGCCTCCGGCTGAAAGATGCTGTCCCTCCATTTCTGCAGACCTCGAGCAAATGGGTCTCAGGTATCAGGCCATCTTGATGCTTTTATCAGGCTGGCCTGTCAGCTGAAAAGGCCTGAATACTTTAATGGGAACCCTGGAACTGATAATGCAGCAGCAGAACATACCTAGCTCCCCTCTGACAGATACGCCTAAAACTGCACTAGTCAAAAGCAGTGGACGCCATGGTTTACCATATGCAAAGAACCAACCGTGAGAACAAAATAGCTTTTTCAGATTTTAACCACCAGCTACTATGTAGCATGTGCAGTGGGCAAGTGTTTCCTATGTGGGTGTGTGCTGCAAAGGGGGAGGGCAGCGGGGGTCAGGCTCAGGCCAGGGAGCACACCTGGCCTCTCTGGATCAATCTTTGCTTGTCCTCATGCTACCGTGCTTGGCAGCCCACCTGTGTCTATGAACTCACAGGTACCTATTAGCCTGCTGATAAACGCAGTACACCCACTTTGATAGTCTCCTCCCCTGCACAGAATACACTATGAAACAAATCCTGGGCTAATTAGAGCCTGGCCCTAGTCAAAGGCATTTGCAGCCTAATCTAGCTAATCAAAAGCAACACTTGCTAATAGTTTTTTTTTCTCCCCATACTCAATTTCAGCAATGGTCAATGAATCTGCTGTCATTACCCCAGATGTGAAAAGATCTGGCCTGACTGCACTTGTACTAGCCTGGTATATTACTTTAAAACTCTCAGAAACGGCACAGCTGTGTTGACTCAGAGAAGGCCCCTCACAATGGAGGCTTTGGGATCTCTTTGTTTGATTGTACCCTCAAAGGAAGCCGGCCTTCCATATCTAATCAGTAAGATCATTAGGTGTAATCGGCCAGGCTATCAAACAGCCTCGGCTGCCAAAAACAACCTGTCGGGTACCTGCAGTAAAACAAGTGGCAATTGGATTGTAAGTGATTCAAATGAGTCTATAAACACGTCTGACTTTGCTCAGATATGTTTCTCAAGATAAAGGAGTAGGGTAGGGTTATTCGAGGCGGCCACAGTCACGCTGTTGATCATTAATCTGAAAGCGGGCCTTGGCACTGCACTGAGGACGATGAGAATAATTGTGTATGAAGCACATTCATCACACGCTCTGTTTTAAGTTGACAAGTGAGCCCAGCTGCGATCTCCAGCGAAGCCTCAGTGTGCTCCGTGCTTTTAGCTCACACTTGGTTCCTCGCGGCTTTGCTGAAGATTGTACATGGAGCAGGTAGTCCCACCCAACGATCTGGGTGGATCGTAAATGCATCTGTGAAAACTATAACCTGAAGGGCTGTGTTTGTAAGTGTCTGGAACGCGTGTCAGTATAATTTCCGAACCCAGCAGCTTGCTGTGTGTCCGGGGATTTGAGACCGACCTGTAAGAACACTTGAGTGAGACTTGGTGCAATGCAAATGTACGAGTGAGACATTAGCTAAATTTCCTGACTGGAAATCTTTCTGCTTCTGTTTTTAATGCAAAAAGAAGCTATCTGTACATGTTGTGACATTAATGTTGTATGCATTCAATAGAATTATTTAAATGTTCACAGATCATCAGTTTAAGGATGTTGCAGTCATTACCATTTGCAATGTAGTAGTAATACTGGGGTCTGCACGGGCTTATGTGTGTGTGTGTGTGTGTGTGTGTGTGTGTGTGTTACTTATAAGCGAACAATGAATAAATATAAATGGTCATTAATGCATTAAAACCACATCCTATGCTGTAAAAAAAAAAAAAAAAAAATAAATATATATATATATATATATATAAATATTATATATAAAAAATTAATTTACTTATTGTGTTTTTTAAGGGGGGGATTAAAAGTTAAATTTTTAAAATGTTAAAAAAAAAATTAATTAAA
>JABJVR010000007.1:4422750-4436720 GCA_025773905.1 Chitala chitala | reverse complement strand
ATCCAAGAAAGTCTTTATCAGACATCTATGCTGGAGGGCAAACCACAACAAGAGAAAGAGATGGAGAGAGAAAAAAATGCTGGAAGCAGACGGAGCAGTTGTCGTTCAGCAGATTGCAGCCTTTAATATTTTCACAGTGCAGTCGTTTAAAGTGCACGTCATGTGGGGAAATCTCAGAAAGTCCCTATTCCCACAGTGGTGATCTTATGTTAGCAGTGATCTCATGTTGGTAAGAGGGTGCTTTCCCGTGCATAGCCATCCTTCGTGGTCATGCTAATTTTTTGCAGTGCTTTTTTAGACACAAGCATGTTCAGTTTGGCTTGGCGTGTCATATGGGAAATCAAGTGGTGAGCTCAAAGAAGATTACCACACCATAATGACTAACATGCAGACCAACATTAGGTCTAACCTCTACACATTGTCATCTAGGCATTTTCCCGGAAAACCAGAGCGGTTTTTCAGAACTTGAATTTCATTTATTTATTTAGATTCCAAAAGAATTATAATCCATCATGAAGTTCAGTTGTAAGTGCCTTTGTTTTTGTTACTAACAGGTCATAATTTAATAATCAGATGTATCCTATTAAGTCTACATCCTATGCAGAACAAATATATAAATGTAATTTATAGAACATTAAATGTAAGTGCTCAAATACAATTTTTTTTATTCAAAGATTTAAAAAAGTAGCAAGGGACCATTTTTACGGTTTCAGAGTTTGGAATGGTGCATGACATGTAACAAACATATAACTCAGAGGCCACACCGACAAAGGCAAGAGAAATTCCCAAATGCATACTGTGTAGAAACCGACCATCTTGCTGCTATTCTCACTCTGAAGTCCATACCAACAGCAAACACCACTGGCAGACCACCAGAGCCATGAGGTCTGAAAACCCTGGAATGGCCACATTCATGCTTCAGGCTCTGACACTGTCCCAAAGTGTTGCGGCCCGCCTGTCATGAACAAACTTCAGACCAGAAAAGCCGCTAGGCCTACGGGGAAACATTTCTCCTGTCCAGGCTACTGTTCCTTCATGGTACAGCATTTCACAAGAATCAACAAAACTTTAACATACGTAATGGGACTTACTTCTCTTTTCTGTAGAAGTTAAGAGTTAGCATAGAGATTAAGCTAATACTGGAACTAAAGGGTCCCAGTATTACATTTCAGGAATGACTTTTAAGTTGAACAATGCACACCAGTCTTAACCCTAATTGTTCCAGGAAAATTTATGAATGTGGTGGTGGAGCTAAATGAGAGGGTTAAAGAAAGAGGACCAAAATAGGCCAAGTACAAATAATTATTACAATTAACACTGTCACTGATTACAAGTTAAACAGCTAAGAGAACTTTCATGTATTTGTATATGGGAATGGTACCCATGGCTGTGGAGTGAGGTAGAAGAGGATTTCATCATCCTTTAAAAAAAGTTTCTGGGAAAAGGTGTGGTAGCATAGAGCTATGGTGAAAGTGACGTAAACAAGTCACGTGAGATCAAATTGCCACGAGAGCTGGCACCAAGCCATGGGACCTGTCTGTCGGCCATGTTGAGAGCATTGACACTCTTGATGAACCTTTGACTTCCATGTGCACCTGTCACTCCCACCTTGAGCTGTGATGTTTGGCTTTCGCACAAGTATAATTGGCTGGGGTTTCATCAGTGGTGAAGCGGATGATTCTCTGCATGCCTCAGAATGGAAAGAATGTCAGCCTATTGTTTAATTTGATTCACAGCACGGCTGTTAGGACTGAAAGTGCCTTTATGATACGGTTTGTACAGACATTTAAAATGAAGGTTCATTCTTCAGTCCTCTCTGTTTTTTTCCAACCTGTCATAATTATCCAGCAATTTTTCTCTTTGTCTGTGCATCACCATTGTCTGACTTAAATGTGTTTTTCTCACAGACCTGGCATCTCTTAGTGTCCAATAAGTGGCAATGGGAACTCAACCCTTCATTTAGGTTGCTTTTCAGTGGGAGTGTTTTTCATCCTTGATTGCACTACCTTAAAATGAAAACCTTTCAAAAATGAATTTGAGTAGTTTGCTAGAAATTTAAATTAGGATGCTAAATCTAGCTCTGGCGTAACACAGAAACAATTTACTTGTTTTAAAACAAAACAGCCACTTCTGCTTTGGGAAAAAAGGCAGTCTCACTGAAGCCAGAAATAACTGAAAAATAGTGTATACAATATGGAATAGAAGAAAACAAATAGTGAACATTTTAATGAAGGACATCTATGTTAGCAATGCTGACTTGACCAAATGTCCATTAAATAATTAATAGGTTTGTCTTACAGCCAGAAAAACACAGACAGCCTTGATTTTGATGGTTGCATTAGTCAGTAAGTTGACATTTTAGTTTTAAACAACACAGCAAACCGCAGGCCAAAACACTGAAGAAAGCTGTAAAAAAACATGAGTCCATTAGGCAGAGGTGGCACCGTGACGTGGTGGTTAACACTGTCGCTCTGTACCTCCAGGCCTAGGGTTTGATTCCCACCTTGGGTCTGTATGCGTGGAGTTTTCTCCCACAGTCCAAAAACAACCAGGTTAGGTTGATTGATGTGTGTCCAAATTGCCTGTAGTGTGTGTGCCCTGTGGTGGGTTGGCTCCCTGCCCTATGTGTTCTAGGATGGGCTCCAGGCTTCCCTGGGACCCTCACCAGGAATAAGTGGTATAGAAGATGTCTGACTGACAGTCCATTTGGCCTGTAATTACCATGATTGTATACTTGGTTTTCATTAAAAAATTGGATTTACCCAAAGTTATATTGTCAATATATGCTAAGGTAAAATGGTCGCGTGTTCTGTCTTAGGTCTGTAAAATCAGTCTGCGTCTTATATCAGGCAATAAAATGCACATGTGAATACAGTCTGGGCTTGGAAAGGTACTTCAGTCTGTTCCCAATTTCTGTGGAAAACAATTTGCACGAATAGGGGCTAGCTAATCAGAACACGTGCCTTTGGATAACTGTTGTGGAAGGCGCTATATAAAAATAAATTGAACTGAAAGTAATTGCGTTGAACTGCTGAGGCTGACAATACTGAATAGCGTAACACTATGACCAGACCAAATTTAACACGTAAAACCACTAGCAAATTCCTAAAAAAATGTTACAGCACATATTGGTGGATTTCCAAGATAGTTAAAAAGCAACTCAAATCTAAATAGGCAAATTGAAATGTTAACTAAGCATGCACAAGTTGTCTTGGTCTTCACTGACCATAAGGAAAACATTACTCTTACAGTTACTCTAACAGAAACAATCAAATACCACTAAAGTAATCAAACTGTTCAAAACTGTACAAAACGAAAACAAATGTTGATAGCACGATACTGGACAGCGGAAGGGGCACCACGCTTTCCACGTGTGGTGCTTTCAACTGAGAGCCGGCATTCAGGAAGAGGGGTCTGGCGTTCGGCCGGTGGGTAGAGGATGAGACTTTCAGCAGGGAGGGAGAAGATGAAGACAGTCCGAATTAAGATCTGGGGAGCGGTGGACGGCCCTGTGCAGTGGAGAGCCTTTGATGTCGAGTCTGGGAATAGCCTACACGAGTCACCCTTGCGTGCTCTGTGCTCTTGGCAGCCTTTTAAAGGGGAGGCAATTCAGAGCGGCCCTCTTTAGTGACGGCCAAGTTCAGACACTGTGGAAGGACTCCAGTCGTGCTCCACATCAACTTGTGTAATACATTTACATGGAATACCCGCTCATTACTTATGCATGTCCTTAGAAGAAATATTTCTGGTGTCCAACTGGGCAGAGGGCACTGACATAATTTGCAGTAGGACTCTTGTGTATGAGACCACACCAGCACGTCTGTAAAATTCTGTAATTCCAAAATGAAAGGGGGTTTATTTCATTAGATTAAGAACCTCAACACTAACCAATGGACTCTGACAGTAAATATGTTTGTGTGGTATTTTGTGTTATACAAGATGTGAGGTAAAAGTGAAATCTGTTAGATATATTGTACGTAAGTAAATATATATCATGATGAGTATAAAAATGACGAAGAGAGTAGGATCAAGAAAGTAAGACTTAATACGAGAGCCCAGCTTCAGCTTCAGCACAGAAACAGTTGTGTTTGCGGAGCATATTATCTGAAGCATTGCTGGGTCAGATTTCTTTCCTTTAGATTATACTGCAGACCATGACTGTGATCCATTCTGGAATGGTATCAGTTATGTGCAACCTGTGGAGTTATCAGAGTCAGAGAAATCCAAGGTGCAATGCCTGACATCAACTCAGTTTTTAGGATTACTGTTCTACACCCAACTCTATCCGCTCCTCAGAAATCTAGATCTGAATAGAAATGATCAAATGTTTTCATCCAGGATGATCCTTATTGCTGTGATCTTTGATGAACTCCTTCCCAGAAATAGGAACTGTTAAGAAATGCATGCATACACCGATCAGCCATAACATTATGACATCGAATAGGTGACGTGAATAACATGGATTATCGCCCTGAAGTTCATGTGTTCAAAGCAAAAAAAAATGGGCAGATATAAGGATGTGAGCAACTTTGACAGGGGCCAAATTGTGATGGCTAGACGACAGGGTCAAAGCAATACCAAAACTGCAGCTCTTGTGGGATCTTTCCTTTCTGCAGTGATCAGGACCTACCAAAAGTGGTCCAAGGAAGGAAAACCGGTGAACTGGTGACAGGGTCATGGGGTAGCCAAGGCTCAGTGATGCATGTGGAAAGTGAGGGCTGGACTGCATAGTCCAGTAGAAGAGCTACTGTAGCTCAGATTGCTGCAAAAGTTAATGCTGCTTCTGATAGAAAGGTGTCAGAACACACAGTGCATTGCAGTTTGTTGTGTATGGGGTTGTGTAGCCACAGACCGGTCAGGGTGCCCATGCTGACCCATGTCCACCGCCAAAAACGCCTACAAAGGGCACATGAGCATCAGAACTGGACCATAGAGCAATGGGAGATGATGGCCTGGTCCGATGAATCATGTTTTCTTTCAAATCATATGGATGGCCAGGTGCGTGTGCGTCGATTACCTGGGGAAGGGATGGCACCAGCGAGCTTTATGAGAAGAAGACAAGTCGGTGGAGGTAGTGCCGTGGTTTGGGCAAAATTCTGCTGGGAAACTTTGAGTCCTGCCATTCATGTGATGTTACTTTGACTTGCACCACCTAACTAAACATTGCTGGTGACCAAGAACACCCCTTCATGGAAACAGTATTTCCTGATGGCAGTGGGTTCCATCAGCAGGATAACGTGCCCTGCCACACTGCAAAAATGGGTCAAGAATATTTTGAGGAACACAACAGCAAGTTTGAAGTGTTGACTTGTCCTCCAAATTTGCCAGATCTCAATCCAATCATCTTTTGAATGTGCTAGAAAGTCCAATCTGTGATGGCCCCACATCACAATTTACAGGACTTCAAGGACCTGCTACTGGAAGCTTGGTGCCACATACTACAGCATACCTTCAGAGGTCTAATGGAGCCCATGCCTTGATGGGTTTGGGGTGTTTTGATGGAAAAAAGTGGACCTACTCAATATTAAGCAGATGGTCATAATGTTATGGCTAATCAGTTTTTTTTTTTTTGATGGTTTCTACTGAATAAAGTCAAAACAGCAAAAAATGATAAACCTTGTACAACTGAATTTACAAGTGTTTTATTCCAGCATCCAATACTTATTTCAATGAAAATATTATTCACCTTGTGTAGGCTTAAACAAAACTTAAACAAGTCATAAGCATTTGTTACTCATATTACCTGCTGTTTTATGGGCAAATGGGCAAGTCTTTAACCCTGCGTATCATTAAAATGTATTTAATGTAACATATCAGACTTTATCCCTGAACAAAGAATCTGTTGACTGTTTTTAAAAACTGCAGTGGACAGACACACTCTACAGCCCTGCAGAGGCACACTGAAGAGCTTTGGCCATCCCCATCATTCAGGACGTAGAAGTTCATTACCAGCTGACGTCAGCTCTCACAGGGGCCTCACGTAAGCCCAGAAAGGGAGAGAAGAGAGATCCTGAACAGGATGTTTGTCTGCAGTCCCACCTCATCTGATCTTGTTTCCATTTGGCCCTTCAAGAAGCAGACTGTTTTGACAAGGCTGGTATTTCGTTCACCGGGAGCTTATTCAACAGTATCGCATTGCAGTACACTCTCTCTTTGGTCCGTTTCAGTGTTACAGATCATGAACAACAGCAACTTAATAGTAACGGTAATGTTAACACAAACGGTAGTGCTGTACTTCCTACTATATATCTATATGTATGGGCATAGAGAGATAGATAGAGAGAGAGAGAGAGAGAGAGAGAAAACATAACAGGAGAAATAATGGTGCGATGGGGAATCCCAGGAAATGCAAATATGCACCGTATTTTCTGAAACAATTCAGATGCTATTTGTTTAATGCTGTCCAGCACAATGTCGAATGATTTCTCCTACCAGCTTGTGGGACATGACTTCCTAACACAAGAACATGTTTTGTTAAAACAGCACAGCCTGGCCTATTGAATGGGTCTAAATGCACCCAAAGCAGTGGACCTGTCAGTGAGGTGAAAAACCTGCTGTCTGGTTTTTGTCCTGCAACTTTCTTTTCATGTCCAAACTGCATTCAACGAAGCATTTAATTCAACAAATCCACAGATCTGATCCTCCAGAAATGGAGCTTGGGTTAGTTCAATTTGTAACAAACGATCTCCATATGATCAAAGCCGAGAGAACTGGTTCCAACATGCTGCTTAAATTAGACTAACACCAAAGTGTTTGGCTCTGGGACAGTATTTGGAATGTCTTACCAGAAGAGAAATTCTTTCACACATATGGTTCCAATAGCAATGGATGCCAGCCTCACATCTTTAACGGTCTGACAAAGAACTTTGGCGCTAACTTTCTGACTGTGAAAGGTTCTTGTGCTATCACTTGCATAGCCATTTGGATATTTTCTCTGTCTTTCAAATTAAGACCTGAAAAAGGGCGTTGCACATATGTAGAAAAATTTCACTCTCACAGTGTACTACTGTGGTCTCTGCTCCGAGTGGCCATGTTTCACTCTTTGTTAAAACCGCAACATTTCTTTCACTATGTCTAATGCCATTTATGAAAACATGGTTTTGTGGACACGAAGTGTCACATGACAAGAGATAACAGAGCACATTTTTTTAATGAACATTAAGCGGTGCCAAGCATTTATTTATTTATTGATGCCACACGAGAAAAAAAACTTCAGATATCGTAAAAATCTCAAAAAAAAAAAGTAAATTTGAGCAGGTTTCATATAGGAAATAGATTTCGTATGAGAGGTGTTTCTGTAAAACCCTTGTATGTGTGTTTGAGTTTTGGAGTGAGAGGTGGTGGCCTCGTTTGAGGGTCCAAAATGTTACCTCTGGGAGTAAAGGGTGATTGGGTTTTGGACAGATCTAAACTAGCCCCATGCCTCCCATTTTCCTCACACCACAGCTCAGAGAGGAACTTCAAACAGCAGCATCTCACTCTGGCTGTATGGAGCTGCTTGCTCCCGGTCGGCCGGCGAGGCCAGACTGGCCATTGGGATGCTGGCTGTTTCATTCCACTGCTTGCCTTTGCCTTTGAACACTGCCCAGTTTGGGACCACCAGGGCCCGGGGCCGCGTTTAGATGGGTGGATGGGTGTGGGGGGGGGGGCACAGACTCCTTTGTAACTCTTATCAAAGTTAACTGGATAAATCATTCAAGGAAAACCCCCACTAAACACACATCCTTGCCTTACACTTCAAAATGAGTCCAGATATAGAAAAGTACGTTTGTAAATTGCAGTAATTTAGGGGAAAACTGGCTTTTGTCAGGGAAGAACAAAGCAGTTTGATTAACTCCTCTGAAGTTATGTTCTTGTACCTGAAATCAAAGTGAAACATTTGCAACCTGTTTGATGAAGCAACGCAGAGTTGGAAGAAAGTGAACAAAATTTCACATGTTTTTATTCTTTTTTAAAATCTTAACACGTCAGAGGTTAAAGGTTAATCTCACACAAGAAGTCAGTTACTGTATATGTACACTAGAGAAAAATATTCTATTTTTTAAATTTCAATTTATAAGTAGAATATTGTTCCTGTTTTTTATTAGTAAATGTATACATCTTTAGAAAAAGATAAATGCAGAAAAATATATTTATGAATGAATGTGTATAGTGTGTGTGTGTGTGTGTGTGTGTGTGTGTGTGTGTGTTAGCGTATATACACACATGCATTTGAGCGTTAAGAGTTCATTTCTCATTCCCACAGTGCCCAGGGTGGCATTTTGAAGCATGTATTTAAACAGTGTGTACACCCCTTATCCCTGCTCAAGCCATTACTTGTCAATAGGCATACGAAACCGAGGCTTCTTGGAGCATTTGAACTTGGAGTGTTATGACTTCTCACTTAACTTTGTCTACCCACAGAAAGAACAGTGAGTGCACTAGCAGGAACACAGTGAGACGCGCTGAAAGCTAACACGGCCCCAAAAAAGGAGGGAAAATGCATTTTGGATATTAAAGAGAGCCCGGGGCTAACAGCCACAGACGTTCTTTTCACCACTTTAGCTTAATGGCATGTCCACGATACGACTGCAGTTACACATATTTTCAAGTTGACACAACATATAGAGCTGTTTGAAGTAATCAGTTCAGTAAATGAGTGCAGTTTTTCAAAACATTACATCTGTGTTTCCTCCTTTGCCATCACACCGTATTTAAAACCGCACAGTTATTTCAGATTCCCTCTTTGTTAATGGCCGTTTCATATTACCAAAAATGAACTTTCACGAAATCCATTACATTTACAATTACAATGTGGACTTTAATGGTATTTTTTTTTACTTGGTAGCCACTATAATAGAAAGAAGAACAAAGGTGGCAAGGAGGTGAAGTAAAGTGGAGTTAACTAAAGGTCGGTGGTGACCTGTTCACATGTTCTCATAGGAGCTGAGTTCGTAAAAATGATGAAGGTGCTGGGGGGGGGGGGTTGATAAATGGGCTCTTCTCCCATTACATGGCAATGAGACGCAGCTGAGGGGTGGGGGCTGAAGTTGCACACATCAGAAACACCTTCCATAGGGTGGAGAAGAGCCTGCGACGCACGATCACAGGGATGCGCTGGAGTGAAGAGCCTGGGAGGGATATGCCAGCCTGCCACCCTCTGTCCTCCTCCAGGATAAGAACCACGTGTTTTTCAGAACTGAGCAGCACAATCACATCCGAGTGCTCTTCCGGCAGCCGTTCTCAGCTGCGACAGGCCCGCATGTGTTTCTAAATTTATTTTTCCTGCTCACGAAGACACATGTTTGCACAAGTTGAAAAGCCAGGTCGAAAGGGAACTCGAGGCATCAAACAAACGCAGTGCAAACACGATGGTGTCACGGCGGGATAATGGATTGGCCAACGTCATTGTTCAAAAAGTGCCCAGCATGTCTGCTCTTCTGTTTGCTGGCAGACTAAAACACCAGGTCCATATATAAGTACTGTGTTAAATACACGTATATGTGACTGCAAATATTTGTTTTAAGATCACATGCCTTTGTTCATCCATTTTCTGGTTTGCTTATCCCAGTCAGGTTGGTGGTAAGATCACATATATATGAGTTTTTGATTGTTGCCACTCTTAATGTAGGCTGCTATTTAAATATGATTAATTGAATTTTGTACGTAAAGAAATTTCAATTATAATTCCTCGAGTACATATATCCTTACTGATACACTGTAGGTTAACTTTCATGCGGTTGTTATTGGAGGTGGATAATTTGTACATTTCCGTTGTATCAGCTGTTTAGTTGTCTTATTTTCCATCCTACTACAAACAATGTTATTGAATGTTACAAACGTTCCAAGGTCTGCTGAAAGCTCGCATGTCTTCTGTAATTTGTCATGACAACGGTCCGTGTAGCTCTTGTCTGTGGCAGTGCGGCTGCTTTGCGATAGACATCTCCGATACCGAGCCACCTTCCCACATGACAGGCCGGGGCGCATTCGTCAATATATGTCTAAACGAAGAGCTGGAAATGATGTGTGCCCTTAATAGTTGTGGCAAGCCACAATCGAGTTAGCAACATCGGGACTTTAATGCAGTTAAAATTGACATGGGACCGGCCCTCGGCTCCTGAAGCCTCATGCTGTGGCATTGGAGACATGTGCCGCTTTCTTGTCCTCGGCCTGTTTTGGTGCCGAGCGCGTCTGGAGGGAGCGGTGGCGTAGAGCCTCCCCCCCACCTCCCTGCCATGCGCCATACTGTGGAATGAGCAGAAACACATGTTTAGTTTGACTGAATTTACGCCTTTATGCTAGTAGGGCCTGGAGAAAGGCCCGGTGTTTAGTGTGTCACGAGCACGTAACGGAGCAAGAGGGACCCGGGAATACTTCCAGCTGTCATTGACACTCTGGTCGCTGCCCTGTTCTCGTTGCACTGTTCTTACAGCTGTTTTTATTTTGGTATCCAGTCAACACACAAAAAAACTCTGGGCCCTGAACTCTATTCGGCCTCTCTCATACACTAGGGCCCTCATTAAGTTGCCCGCAATGGCGGGCATGAACCCTACAGTTCCTTCCCCCCATTGTGTGCACTGACCCTGATTCCCGCTGTGTCCCCGTCCCTGTTTCCCATGTGCTTCCAATAAAGCTAATTTATTGGAAGGGGGGGCAGGTCTCACTGGGATGGAACATGTGGCACTGTGTGACGGGACAGGCACCGGTCCTAGATCCCTCCAGAGGCAAATGGGGGGGTGGGGGGGGAGTCATGGATGATTCCAAAACTATATTAGTTAATTAAAGGAACTGATATGCTGTTATTTTTAAAGACCCACTAATTCATAATCTTAGTTGTTTAACAGTTTTTTGGTGATGTAAGGTCCCCTCTTTGAGTGACATGGAGAAGAATGATAGGGACTTGAGGGGAGGGATGACCAATGGTTAGGTTAGCGCAGCAGCATTAGAAAGAAGTGCCGAGGGTGGCAGGTCTCTGGCAGGACCTCAGGGCCGCGCTACAGCAAGCTGATAAACATCTGCACTTGGGCTCTTTGTTTTCTCAAGTGACGCAGGGGAAAATAAATGAGCAGAAGCGGCGCGGGTCGAGGCGCCCCCGAGCAGATCGAGATGCACGGTGAGGACAGGCACTGTCAAGGGCCCAGACCTGGAGGTGCTCTATTGTTAAGTGGCCCAATTTATCACTCCCGCAGGTTAGAGAGCAAGGTCCGGATCCTACTCCTGCATTTCATACACATCAGGGAAAACGGGCTCCCTCAGCAGCTGAAAAACAAAGCATGCATTCAGTCATTTCCCAAGCCACAAATGCAGATATAACATAGCGTCGTTTATATTCTATATACACATACTGTATATCTATGAATTGGGGTTACAGTAGAAGTTTTCAATTGTACAAATTTATATATTGCTATATTGCCTATTTAGGATTTAAAAATACCAACTTTGTCTTCAAATGTAGACCCAAAAACACACATGTGGCAGCATGTTAGCAGAAGCGTCCATGTTTTGCTGTGTCATTAGACAGTGTATCAACAAAACCAAGCCACAAATGAAACAAAGACCTTCCTTAAACTTGATGAAGATTTTTAATGTCAGATATTTTCACTTTGGTTAAAAAAAAAAAATGCTAAACTGTCAAATAAACTCCAGCTGCAACTCTCATTTTGTTAAAATGGACCATAAAAGTTTTACTACCTAGAGGGGGGGGGAACGTGTTCAACAATGCATAAAAAATACAAGAAAGTGCAGAAAGGTCAAATTGTTGAAATGATCGTGTTTTTAGAATCTAGCATTTCCCAGTATTAAATAGTTCATTAAGATAAATAGTTCATATAATGTCTTTGATGTATATATAAAACTGCTATTATTTGAATGCATGTCATTACAGAAAGGATGTGAGGTGTTCTGTATGGTACCGGAAATCCAGGTTGGGTTCTTCTCCTGGTCACAGCTTAATGGAACTCATGCTTGATATATTGCCATGCTTTTGAGACCATAAACCTTGCTCTGATGTGTCTTCTGCTCATACAGTGGGGCTACCAAAGAGCCTCTGCCCCAGACCCACTAAATTTGGGAATTGCGAAGCGTCCTACCAGATGCACGCATGCGCACACGGGCACACGCACACACAAACACGCGGGAGAGCGGCATACGTCCTCCTGCTGTCAGAGCGCACGCTTTGGCTAAACTGGTCACGTGACCTCCACCACGTGAGGGTGGGCGTCATGCAAACCTTTCCGTAATCACGGGACATCTGCTCCCATTGTTGATGCTCAGCGATGTCTTGTTCCTCTGAACATTTCATTAGCACTTTGTCACTTATTCATGTAGGTTTGTTATTACACCAGATAACGAGCTTTGAACCATTACAGTTCCAAGTGACATTCAGCACATTACCGTTGCTAAAGCTTTATTTATTCATTAATTATTTTTTTGTGAAACTTTTAATTCGCTTATCGAAATTCAGGAGTGCTTTATATTTGTTTTTGGATATTAATTCTGTTTAATTTAATTAAGAAAACATCACCAGCAAGTTCTCTGGCACCATCTTTGAAGTGACAATATTAAATAATAAAATCTATTAAATATAAATCACAGCAGGAGCAGTCAGCTGCACTTGTGATTTATTTTTGATTTTTGAAATATATTTGATCATTTTCCTTTCTTTTTCCCTAATAGGCTTTAGCTCAGTTTTAATTGAATGTGTTTCCCCCCTCCTAGACCTCTTTTTGTTGCCTACCAATCATCCCAGTCTGTTTCCTGCAGCATGATACGCATGCAGTAAATAATTCAAATAAAATTAATTTTACAGCACCTTGTTTCCACCAGCATGCCAGCATCTGTTGTCAAGCCACAAGTTTACATTGTTGCCTATTACTTTCTCACAATGAGCAAAATGTTTTATTGAAGCCCCTGGAGAGGCACTTGGACAGAAAAGCTGCTACTTAATGAACTTCCCTGAACTGCAGTAATCCAAGATTGGCCACAGTCGCTGGGAGCTGGCTACCGTTTTCCTGTGCGAAGCGCACCGAGACGTTTATGTGTCTTAAGCACAGGACCCAAAGGTCCATTAGCAAATCAACGGATTTATGAACTGACATTTGCCAGGTTTAAAGGAGGTAGGATTTTATTGTACAGATGCTAATGCAGTATAGTACAGTACACACGCTAGTACAGTGCAGTGCAGTAGACATCCTAGTACAGTAAAGTACAGTACAGTACAGATGCTAGTACAGTGTGGTGTAAAACAGATCCTAGATCAGTAGAGAACAGTGCAGTGCAGCAGAACCTAGCACAGTAAAGTATAACACAGAATAGTACAGATGCTAATACAGTGCAGTACAGACATTTGAGCAGTAAATATAGAAGAATGCTTTCCAAGTTGTGCTACAGTATAAAAATGGATTTATTTATTCTCAATCCGAAAATCAAGAGGACAACACTCCAATTACCATAAGCTTTAGTAATGTTTATCATGTTGTCCTTGTTGAAATTAAAATGTGTTAAAATAGATACTGTGTGAGTACAGAATATCAGGTTATTTACACTATGTGTTTTATATATATATATATATATATATATATATATAAAACACAGGCAATTCTCCTTCAAACTTGGATCCTCTACCAGAGGCCTGAGAACTTGAGGGTCCTGCACAGTATCTTAGCTGTTCCTAGGACTGTGCTCTTCTGGATAGAGATCTCAGATGTTGTTCCTGGGATCTGATGAGGCCACTCTCCTAGTTTGGGGGTCACAGCCCCGAGTGTTCCAGTTACCATGGGGACCACTGTTGCCTTCACTGTCCACATCTTTTCTAGCTCTTCTTTCAGCCCTTGGTATTTCTCAAGCTTCTGATGTTCCTTCTGTCTGATGTTGCTATCATTTGGAATTGCTACATCTATCACTACAGCCTTGTTTTCCTGTTTGTCCACCACTACTATGTCTGGTCGTTTAGCCATTACCAGTTTGTCAGTGTGTATCTGGAAGTCCCACAG
>JABJVR010000007.1:4403393-4422650 GCA_025773905.1 Chitala chitala | reverse complement strand
CACAGCCTGCATCTGGGCTCCTGCCTGGTGTGGTAGACCCCAGCCTCTACTGATGTTGTGCTTACAGCTTGTTCCTGCACTGCCATGATCAGTGCCTCTGTGCTGTCTGTCAGTCCAGCTTTGTCCAGCCATTGGTAGGATTTTTCTATATCAGCCACTTCTATTTGCTGGTGGTCCATATCATGCAGGGGTTTGTTCTTCCATGATAGTTCCTGCTCTTCTCTTTCCATTTCCTCAGTTTCTGCTGCCTGAGGTGTTCACTAAACACATCATCACTCAGCCTCCTTCCTTCCGCTTAGTGTACAGTCTCAGGATGCTGGATTTTGGGTTAAACCCTCCATGCATTGTGAGGAGCTTCCTAGTCTTGATGTCAGTGGCCTCTACCTTATCGTTTGGCCAGGATATTATACCAGCGGGGTATCTGATGACCAGCAGGGCATAGGTGTTGACCTTATTCTTCCCATTCAGCTGACTTCTCAGAATTTGCTTTACTGTTTGTAGATATCTGGCAATTGCTGCTCTCCTTGCAGCCTCTTCATGGTTCCCATTTACCTGTGGGATTCCAAGGTACTTGTAGCTGTCCTCAACATCTGCTATGTTTCCTTCTGGTAGCACAATCCCCTCAGTTCTGACTACCTTCCCTTTTCTGGTTATCATCCGGCCACACTTATCCAATGCGAAAGACATTCTAATGGTATGGATCAGTGAATGGAATCAATAGTACTGAAAGGCACAGAGAAAAAAGTCCTTCATCCTTAAAACATATATTCAAAGTTCATATAAGGAGTCAATAAATGAAGAAATATGTATGACTGCACACTTTGAACTCCAGTACTCTAAGAAAGTATGATTTAAATGTTGTACATTAAGCACTAGCTGAAATAGTGCAGCCATGAGCCTGGATGTGTGGATTTGGATACATTGGAAGAGGGTCTGTGCTTTTCATCATGGCCTACACAAGCACTTCAGAAGGAAACACCTGGGTGATGATTCGTATGAAGACCACCAGAAGGCAACGCCTTGCTTGAACAACATCCAAAGGCTCCACATCTAAGGCCTCACCCACTTTGCACCCATCACCAGAACCTTTGCCCCCCCAGGGACTTCAGCAGGTGGGAGCGGGTAATGGCAGCCCACACAGCCTGGGGTGGCCGCCAGGAACAGATGTGTTCAGTCAAATGACTAATTGAAAACCTTAAACAATATCAGCAGCTTGCCTGTTTTGACCACATAATAGGGCCAGGCCTGATAAAAGCAGCACTAAAAAAAAAGAAGTTAAAAAAAACACCCCCCTCATCAGTGTTGCCATTAACAATCATGAGAAAAGATGAAAACAACACTAGGTTTATTTGGCAAATGAAAGCTTATAACTAGATGCTTTCCCAGGAGTCCATTTCTAATTTTAATTATACATCAAGGTTCCGTAGCCTAAGCAAACCCTTTCTACGTAAAAGCCAAACACGGCAGACTGCTTAGACTTAGCGTATTGAGAAACAACTCCCACTGCTATGAATTTAGCAAATTTGTAAAGGTACATAACACGATAGCTATTTGCTAAATTAAGAGCGAGCCATTAACAGTGCAGGGGGTTGAGTCAGAAGCCAGTGATGTGCTGCGGACCGGAACTTTCCATCTGGAAAAGAAAAAAAAAACGTATAATAATAATAAAATAAACACAATTCATGTTTGCCCTCTTCGTTCCTTCTTTATTTACAGTGAAAAGCTGCTGCTTGAGCTTGACTCAAATTATGTGCATGAATAATGAAATACCATCTAATTAAAAACTGTAGTTAAATATGCAAAAATCTAATGATAATGAGATTGTGCAATACCTTAGAGTAAAGCACATTATAAATTACTTAGAAGTGCATGTTGGCTTGACCCAAACAGTGCATTTTGAAAGCTGCTTTGAATATTGCATCTGCCAGCTTCATGGGGTTCGTGGGGTACAACTTTTAAAAAAATTTTTTTTTTTTGTGGAATGTGGTAATTTCAGCTACACAAAGGTTCGTATAGGTCCCTTTTTGGGGAGTGGGCATTGTCGGGTGGAAGCAAGGCTAACCTGATCACCTGCATTTTGTCTGAGACGCCAACAGCCGTCAAGCTTGATGCCAAGACCAGCCAGTGGGTGTGGTCTCTGTCGTCCTCTTGCCAAGGCTGACATGACTGTCAAAACAAAGATGGTGGAAGGAACAGCTGCAGAGTAATAAAAATACAAAATGGTAATAGGATAGCTGGTGACGGCACGCAGGAGTCAGATACGCAATACACGCATGCAAAGACAACACAGTGGCACTTCGCATACACCGCTGCAGTAATGCACACGAAATGAATGCAAATAACAACACGCTAATAAGGCCTTGATAGACAACGCAGCTAATAGAAAACAAGAGGAAGATACCAAGCATAGCAGTTAGGATAGAATAAAACACAAGTCATGCCACAAAGTACACAACAGAGAAAAATCAAAAGCACGTATGACTTTGTTGCAGAGCAACAAAGGTAGACTGGGGACACAAGTATATTATATTCAGTAAAGTGTACGCAGATGGTGACACGCTGGTACAAGCTAGCCGCACAGGTAACACCGCAAAAGGAACAAGTGGAGCCAGGCAGCCTTGCAGTCGCACAGTCAGACGCACACTGCCCAAGAGCAGAAGTCAGCAAGCTGGGTCTGAGGACGCTAAGCAGACAATATGGCAGCCACACGCAGACAAAGGCTGGAAGCAGTCAGACGAGTGAGGCACGGCTCAGCTCCTCTGTTCTTCCCTCCCACTACCTTCCATTAAACAAGCGAACAAACCAATCTGAGCAGCCTTCTTTCATGCTTGTTTTGTTTTATATTTGAGTCATGGGTTTTCTGTCATCTCACATTATACGTTTCTCTCCGCCGTTCTGATTGAGTTGCCTCCCCTAGTTCTTGCGAAAGGCTTTGTGATCAGAAATGTAGTGGATAAAAAGGAAGCAGCCTTCAAAGGGATGTTTACAGCGATTTTGAAAAAGAAGTTTAACGCATAAAGAAATGAGGGATGTCATTTAGACTGCAACTAGTTTAGATCCGCAAAGAACGGCAAAGCAAAGGAACCGTGGTTTGAAGTCACTTATATCAATTTCCAACCGACAGCCGCATTTGCTTTGATTTATTTCATAAAGTGAAATTAATAACACACTGCCGTTGTTGTTCGTCTTTGCATGGGTTCCTGTGCAGGGAAGAGCAGCCTTGAACAGGAGCATTTAGTCCACACGAAAACTGAATTAGCCTCTAGCAATTTGCATTATAGTTAACTGTAGAGGCCTTCACTATGTTAGGGCACATTCATGTATAATTCCCAGACAGTTACAGGATGGTTGGGTGGGTGAGTGGGTTGGTTGGCGGGGTTTGATTGAAAGGGACTTGGTGATATTCAGCGTTATATAAATTTACCTGACACTTGCAGAATAGGGCCAATATTTAACATTCAGAGGCACGAGACTTTATTTTGATGAAAAGGTTTGCACGGCACATTGTCAAACATGATCGTGCCGTTCTCCGAGAGCATGGCTGAGATATTTCACCGGCGTTTACGCCTGTATATTTCACTTCGGGTCAGCGGCCCTGCGAGCCATTTATTAGAATTTTAACAAGACTTCAGGCTTGACGGGTTCATCAGCTATTCAAAGCAGCAAAACAAATCAGCTGTCAGGACGAGGGCTGCGTTTCGCCCCATCTGTCGATGACCTTCCAGCGCCGGTGTGAAGGAAATGGGCTTAGATGCCTGCCTTTCATCTGAGTTTTTATGGTCAAATAAATATCTGCATGTGGCCTTGTTCATCACGTACCATTATCGCAAATGTTTTTATATTTAAACTGTGAACGAAGGCATGATTATTAAGTAAGGACATATTTCAGATCACATGGAAATGGCAGCAGGCCTCTTGTAGAGGTAATTTGGATATGTAAAGGTGATGCATTCAGCGTGTTGACATTACTTTGGCAGATTTGCAGTCATCGTTGGTCAAAAATTATTCTAATCAAATGTTAATGATGATATCCTAGTTGAGTTGGTAATTTTTCTTCGACTGGGTTTATTTTATTATCTGCTGCTTCACTTGTTCTCTGTTTTCTGCAGTGTCTTTTACATGGCAAATTTGCAGCCATGACTGTTTGTTGGATGTCCAGACACTTTATAATCTGCTGATTTGTGAAATAATGAAGGATACATTTTTGGTGCTGCACTCCCCGTTACATAATGTTAACAAGTCAGGAAGTCCTCTCATTAGCAAGGAGAAGCAGAATGACGTTGGGCCTTCTTCTCAGGTGACAAACAACAGCCGATGTCACAGAAAGTGACACAGAAAAAGTTTCTGGGCGAGAAACTGAAGATGACATCTAAGGAGTTCACAGTAAAAAACAAGAATAGTCACAAATTTAGGAATCTAAATCTTAATAATTGAACTCTCATAACTTTTTGTTCTACACAATACTTAGAATTGTACACGGTGTTGAATTTTATTAGGGTTTGTGAGTTCTGCCGTAGAAATTGCAATGCCTAGATTAAACATATAAGATATAGCAGTCTTTCAAAGTTGTATAGACCTCTCTTGGATTATTCTCAGTTTTTCCGTGGACTCATTTATTCCCTTTTTATTTTTTTTTAGTCCATGCTAACAATTCAACATCAGTAGTGTTACATGTGCGCATGCTGCATGCATTAATGCTTTTTCCTTTCATGGATTGTTTTGCATATTTAAATATCCCTTATATATTTAATCCAATTGTTGTGCTTTCATCTAGGGAAAAAAACAAGGATTTTGATTTTAGCAAGCAAATAAAATCCATAAATAGGCTGAATGATGTGTTGGAATGCGTATAACCATTTTACCTTCGCTGCCGCACACATTCTTCACGAAATGAATGAAGTATTAAAAAAGAATGTCATCGCTTTTAGGTAAATAAAGTAGATTTATGCAAAGGCAATATTAATTTAGTTTTCCCGTTTGAATGAACTGTTTTTGTTTTGGAGAAAATTGCCCTGAGCAGTAATGAATTTCCCCCTCTGTGCTTTGTGGTACCATAATTTAGCAGAAGGATAAATCACAAGTGTAGATGATTTGGCTGTGCATATAATCTAATAGTGAGCTGATGAATATTAAAAGTGCAACATTTAAAAGAAAGTCATTTTTCCAGCCTTTAGCATAAAAAAGAAGAATGTTTTATAATAGCCGTTGGCAAGTCAGACGAGCAAAATGGGGGCTGATATTTATTTTGATTTGTATTCTGAAACATAACTCTATGCAAATGAAATATTACTAAAATATGTATGTAGCTGGATCATGTGCTAGGTTTTATTAACCCCTCGCTATATATCAGCTATCAAATCAAAGGCTGTCATCTCCTTGTTTTTGTGCAGTCTCTCTGCCTTTGAGTGCAATGTTTACACAGAGTACTGTTATAATTCTGAGTGCAGGAAGTGCTCATCTTCAGTTTTGACAGAGAACACATTCTTGTGTTGCCTTCTGCAACTTTGAGCAAACGCGTGTTATGAAAGGGCACGACTCTGAAAGGAAAACGAAAAAGGTATATCAGAAAGGGTGCAGTCATTTTGGTATGAGCAAAAAATAATAATAATAATTTATGTATGGAAGTGACCTGCTATTGGTTGTTACCCTGTTCAGGGTGTAAACCTGCCTTTACTCCAGGTGCTTTGTACCCTAGGCTGCCTGGTACAGGCTCCGCCCACAATCCTGCACAGGATTAGGGATGTATGGATGGGTAAGTAGTTCCACTGCAGTCATATATACATGGAGCAATGAGTTATTGCTTGTGTTTTGTGTTTGAGCACCTGTTTTTGGTGTTGTCTTGAGCAACATATTATGGGATGCCCTTCGTGCCATGAACATTGCCATGTTATTTAGTAATACAGTTCATTTATTCCCTCTTTCATTCTATTCCATCCTAGGTGTACAGGCAAAGGGCGCAAAGCAGGACACGGTGTAGATGGGAAGCCAAGTCATGGCAATAAAGTAATGATCTTAACTTCAACACTCACAGTTGATAATATTATTAATGTATTAGTAGGTGTCATTTGTACAAGTGCATCCAGTCTGGGTCTGATTTAGTGCTTGTAGAAATTCTGCAGCCTGTCATGTCTGATGCTTGTGAAATTTAGTTGGAAGAGGAGATGTTTTACAAGTTGTATACCAGTTTCCATGTTACCAGTCCTAGCGAATGTACATCTCCTCTTTGCCAGTGAGCGACTCATTGCTTCAGACGTCCTGGTTTCTAGCTGATTTTGAGTTAACTGAAGTCCTGTGTCTGTTTCCTATGTACACAAAAACTGTAAAAAACGTTTTTAAAATCTTTTTTCTTGGCATTGCCAGAATGTGGGAAATAGTAAGGTCTCCCTCTTGCCTGAAACTAATCCATCTATAAGGCTTCAAAAGGACCTGTTATGGTGAGGATCTTCCCTGCCCAGCCTGTGTGACCTAATTACAGTTATAAACAACTGTCCCCTGTCAGGTAGTCTTCACCTGGCCATTGCAACTCTTGCCCATGTGTACTGGCTGTTTCCTTCCAATGCACAGCTTTGTCCCAGCATTTCTTAATTAGTGTGACCTAAATTGGTGCAAAGGTGAAGCCAGTAATGCTGGTGAGGTGGGAACATGCTGATTTACAGAGCGAAGGTGCAATGAAGAATTCCCCTGCAGTCATATATAGAACACCAAAAACCTGTGTAGGCGGGCTTACATTAATGAAGGTCTTACAACAGTTTTAGGTATATTACATGGCTATCATGAGACTTACTGTGTGTATTATCACTCAAAGTGTACGTCCACATATAACGATGGCTCACAGGGTAATGCTGCTGGCTCAAGCCTCCAGGGCCACGGCTTTGAGCCTAGCCCTTTGTGATAGCCACATGCGTAGCCTCATAATGCTAAAGGCTTGTGATCCTCAAGCACGGATATTTATTGATTTTCGGTTTTGTATTCTTGTTCGCTGGTTTATTGTATGTAGTATTTGTATAATCCATATTGTTTAATTTTGTATATGTTTCGCACTGGAGGTACATTAGTTCTATTTGAAATGTGCATATCCGGTAGCTTTGTTGTTCCGTGTTGATTTGTTTAAAATTTTGAGTTGCTTTGTTTGACTTGTCAGTGCTAAGGATTCCTTGTTTCAGAATTGTCTTGTTACAGAAAAGTGGTTCAATTAATCAGTTAGTCCATATCAAGTGTCAGCAATAGGAGGGGGAGGGGGGGATTGGTGTTAGTTAGTTAGGATATTTTCTTTATTTCTTTGGGTTTATATTTAATTGTGGATATTTAGGGTTTTGGTTAATGTTAATTGTTTTCACATTGATGAAATTGATTGTTTTGATTTGTTCAGTTTTATAGGTAATTGGTATAATTGTTTGTGTCACCCCGTGTGTGTGTTTAATGGTCTGATCAGCCGTTATATAATTGTTCCCTGCTTGTGTTTTCTGTCTGCCATGGTAGGGAGCTCTGTTGTTAGATTTATTTATTTATTTATTTATTTATTTATTTATATTTTTATTTTTTTTTTTTTGAGGACTAGAATTTTTTTTTTGTATATTTGTGAGTTGATTTAATTATTTTTGAATGAATAAAACTTTTTTTCTAAAAAAATTCCTGGGATTCCCAATGCTTGGCAGCTCGGCCCCTTACACCCCATGTACTGCGTACGTGGAGATTACGTGTTCTCCCCCTTGCAAGTTAACATTGACTCCAGGTGCTTTGGTTTGCTGTCATTGTCCATAAACATGCAATTTATATGAACTGATCCCTTTAAATTGCTATATCTTGAGTAGAAGGAAATTCCAGCTATCTGCATCTGTGTCTTCACCCCAGCACTGATCATTCTGCTGTTAAAAGGCTCACCGTGTGTCAGTGTGAAGTTGATTGCATTTAGAAAGATAACTCAATTCTAAAGTGCATGATGGAATTTTACTTCAGTTAACAAGTTCTTTGTGATTCTAGTACTAGGCTTTGAAAGCCTACAACTGTTTAATTACAGAGAGGTACCCATAGCAACAAACCCAGTCATAGTTTAGAAATTACTGTGTGTTTAGGACCCTCAGGGCCCTATGTTAGAGCTGGGTGTGAAATGGGAGGAAAAACAATTCACTTGGCCAGACACACATGCCCAGTAGGCAGGTTCTGTCAGAGGGCACAAGGCAAAGCACTACTGGGACCAGTGTAAGCCAAAGAGGTAAACCACTTCATGAGAGGGCCTCCCATTGGCTCACTCTGTTGCCTGTCAATGGGCGTGCTGCCCACCGGACCATTTCTGATACCAATTAGCAATCAAAACACACGGAGCTTGCCATAAATCAAGTCGGAATTGTGTAGCCCCAGGTTTGCTGGCTTTGTGATCCACTGCCTTTCAAACGTCGCCGCAAAGATAATGTTAAAGCAACCGAATTATTTACTCTCTGCGTGATGGCGCTGATGTAATGTAGCAATTACTGTCTGCCCAAAGAGTGCAGTGGAAAGAAATGACAAAGCAACATTCAAGAATGTGGAGGATTGTCTCGACAAGGGCCTATTTAAGGGTTGGCTTGTAGACTCAACCATTTCAAAGACAGTCCATAATTAGTATAATTTGACACCCTTGCGCCGCCTTCCAGACTATTGGGTTTACACAGGGGTTTCCAAGTCTTTCATGATATTTGTTGTCTTTTTAGTATGGCTTGAAATAAACACAATATAGAACCTTTTCTGAGCATTTGGGGGCGGGGTAGTGTTGGTTAGTGAAAGACAAACAGAATTTGAGAGAGAGAGAGATCACCAAGCTTCGAGTTTTGTATGTGGTCTTCACATTAAAGCTGCAGAGCTCTGTGTGATAGTGTTTGAAGAACAGTACAAGGTGAGGGTAAGGTTCAACCCTGGGAACTTTCACTGTATATTTGGATTGTGGTTATCTACCGCCACCTTCCCCACCCCCATGCTGGGAGGGCTCTGCCCAGGGGTAAGGAAGGCCGCATGGTCACCCACAGCCTTCATGTCCAGGAAGCCCATCCCACCTCGCCTCGGCTGTGTGGTTTTGCCAGACGCTGTGCATTTTCTTTGCCGGGACATCACAAAACATGGCGTTTCACTTGGGGCTGCAGTTGAAAGAAGGAAGAAAATAAGACAGCAAATTAGCACCACGGCTGGGAAAATAAATTTAACAAGACGACGTGAAGAAAAGATGTGCACCTCAGGGGGAAGATGATGGTCATTCAAGATAAGACCTCAAAGAAATAGACAGGAAAATATACAGTAAATCTACAATCACTCATCTGAACATGAAAATACCAATGCTGTAATACTTTGTGAACCAAATAAAAAATACATATCTTTTTCATATTTGTCTTGACGTAACAGGCTGAAACAGTATATAAGAAAACATTTTTATAAAATGGCGGAAGATTGCAGGGTTTATTGCTATATTTATTCTATTTAGTCTGTGTGAAGACAGAGTCTCCTACTCTATCTGTTCACCTATTTCTCATGGTACAACAGATGTCCCTTAATTTACTGACAATGTGCATTAGGGTATTCCGATTACTCCATGCTACGTTTCCATGAATAACCGCTTGCTCTGTCATTATGTGGGTCATTAAAGACGTAAACGAGCTTTTTATGCTTCACTGTCTTACAGCTGTCATTGGCCTAGATTGTAATAACATCTCCTCAGACATTTGGGAGCCATTTAAAAAACACAGGTACATAAAACAGGCCTAACGTTTTGCGCTGTTACTTAGCAACACAACTTACTTTTATTTCACTTTATTGGAACACCTCATTTCTAAAGCGTCTCAGGCTAGAGCTTATTGAAAAGTCAGCGTTTGGTTTAATCTTAGTCTTAGTGAAAGGTTCAAAACAAAGTTTATTCACAAAATCAAATACATAAAAGACACATGGAGTTTCTCAGCTGTATGAAAGATGTCAGACTTGGTAAAAATTCTGAAATGTTAAAGTGAATAGTGGAAAGTGGTTTTCCTGCATCTCTGTTTCATTTTCTGTTCATCAGGGAGATCAGGCTTGTCACTAATTAGGATCCAAAAGCTGCAATTAAAGCAGCAGGTTAGCGTTGTGGTTGATTAAACTTTTCCATTGAAATTGGCTTGAGTTAGGCCTATTACTGATAATGTACATAATGATAATGTACAGGAGTTAAATGATCTCACACAACTGGACTGAATACATCTTATAGTTCTAAAACTTTTCATGGATCTTTTATCCAAAGCGCTTTGAATGGCTACATGTTTTACATTGTTACCTTCAATTCAAAGTGCGCAAGATTAAAACTGGCCCTGGATATTAATAAAATTTCTGCTGATGATGGCATGTAAAACAAAAGATGGAACATCATGCTGAGTTGAGGACCACCAGATTAGTTTACTCTTATCTTTTCCATCTTCTGTGATGATTGTCCTTACTTGTAAGTTAATGGCAGCCAGCAATGACTGTCAGAAGGTCTTTTAAAGCTTCAAATTGTGTCTGAAATGCAAGCAGCCTTCTATTGTATGTGTGAGTAATGATAAACCTTGAGTTTACTGTCACATTTAAGAGTTTGGTTAAAAAACAGTAATGAAAAAATGTTGAATCATAGCGATGAAAAACAAAGCCATGGTGTTGGTTGCAAAGAATGTATGGAATAATAATTTTCAACACCATGGTAGCAATAAATTAGTTCTGTTTGTTTGGCATACATATTTATGGACATATTGTGCATAAACGAAAATGTGTGAGTGTGTGTGTGTGTGTGTGTGTGTGTGAATGCACAGGACATACAGAGGCATCATTATAGATGGCCTAGATACAGGGTCATGTTGACTGTGTTGCTTCCTAAAGAAAACAGCCGTGCACAGCTCTGCCACAGAGCTTCACAGGGTGCCAGGTACGGAAATACCTCTGGCCCCTCGGTTATTGTGCTTGGCTTGTAGACAGAGGAAGCCAGCCACACAGGCTTAACCCAAGGAGCCCTGAGACCTGCTAACCTGCTGTACACAACATCCTTTTACAAGCGCATGCTCAAAAATATTAGCCATGGAAATTTGCACTTGGTTATAACTCTTCTCTGGCACTTGTGAACAGGCCACAGCGTTAGAGAGATGGAGCAATTTTATCACAGTTCTACAGCGTGACAAATGTCGGGGTGAAATGAGAATTAAGTCAGACTAAAGATTAGGTCATTAGAGACCAAAACACAAATGACTTCATTTCTGTTTAACAGGAATGCCTGCTATGGAATTGGTCTGGTCTTCTGAAGATTCTGTCCTGAGGCCATTGGAATTTATATCTAAGGAATACCTTTACTGACCTTGATTAAGGTTTTTTTTTCTAATGACTACAGTTCTTCAATCATAAAAGACTAAGAAGGCCTTCTTCTTTAGAAGAAAAGTACAAAAAATTTTATGGGCATGTTTCACAAAATATGAATCTCTAATTTCTAATAACTGAAATAAAATAACAGGTGATATGTTTGAAAATAGTCATTATGAAAAGCTGGATAAAAATTTTCTGTATAATCCATGTAATTGGTCAGCGGTTGCTTCATAGCAACAGAAAGATTCCTGTAGGCCATCAAGAAGTAAGAGACGGGATGTGCTGAGCTGCAGCTTCTCATCTCCGATTGGCTGCTGAGGTGAGACAGACAGGTGAGCCACAGAAGTAGTCAGGAACCCCTTACATCTAGCTCAGAAACTTGGGTAAATTAACAACAATTTTTAAAAACTACAGAAATTAAATTACATGTTAAATTATATATACATATTCTAAAATCTTATTTTATCATAAAACAAAACATATAGGCTGTATAATATACACATGTAAGTTATATTTATGCATAATATTCATATATTTAAATTTTTTGATATATTTTGCTGTTTTGCATAGAATTTAATCTATTAAAATAAGAAATATACTTGGTACATTTCCTATACTGTGCCATGCCAGCAAACAACTGTACCTATATGTACACAGTAATATGTACACATAAACATGGACACCCATACAAAAAAAGCATATATGCATTGGAGCACACACACAGCTGTGTACATGTACACAGATGCACACACCGGAACCTTGTTTCTCTCTCTCTCTTCCTGTCACACACAAACACACACGCAGTCTCACGCAGGGCCTCTGGGCGGGAGCACTTGAGCTCGCTAACCGCGCTAATGGCTGTGCACGAGCGTACGAGACAGGAGGCAGACTGACAGGTCGTGGCAGCAAGCCAGGGGGCGAGCGCTCGGCAAAGGGAGGTCAAGGACAAATAAATTGCCAGGATAGGCGCTTGAAACAACACAAACACGCCTGCACCAGGGGGGAATCATTAAAAATCATTTCCACAAGCTTTCTGCCGGGCCAGCTCTTTTTGATGCGGCCCGTCCCCTCGGTGATTATCGCTATGGCCGCGCTCCAGCCATATTGAGAGCTGCCGGGCTGGGAGCCTGCCCGAATACCTGGGTGGTTAATTAAGAGCTGTTGCTGGGGCCACAAGAAGCAGGTCTGCGATCCCCCACCCCCCCACTTCACACACACACACCCTCTCCACAATGAGCGGCTTTTTTAGCGAAGGAAGTCACCAGGGAGAGACAGCGGCGGAGGGTAATTATTTGAGATAACATACAGTGAGAGAAGGGAAATGTGCATTTGAAAAGAGCCCTGCCACAGTGAGAGGGAAAAAAAGTCTATAGCAAAAAGGTCAACGGTTCCCATTTTCTTGTAGAGTGTCGACAGTCTGTAATGCCTTTTTAAAATGAATGACAACGGATCCTGTTTTTGTAAATATCTCATTCTGTATTCAGGCTTCGCAGTTGTTACCTCCAGCCTGCCAATCTGATCTGAATAAGCTATTCTTGGTTGTCAGAGTGGGCTTTTTTTCCTCTTTGATTGCCATCTTCTTTTTTGGAGGGAGTGTATATGAGCAGTTGCAGGAGTGGGGGGGGGGGTCGTGGTGGTAATGAAAAACAGCTGTAATTTATACTTTAACCCACCCCTGCCTGAGCTGATTTGGGACAAATAGTATGATAAGTTGTGAGCAGTGGTAAATGAACACCTGGAGGGAGGGTGCGGTTAAGCCCCGCCCATCGAATTTTGTGTGCCCTGATCTGTGTCATACCATGGATGGAATCGTGCACACCTATCCTGTGGGCAGAAAATCTATCCAGCTGAGCTGTGCTGTTACACCTGGACAGATGTTTGTGGCGTCAGCAAGGGTCATCCGAGGTAGTTTTAAATTCTTTAGCCAAGGATAGGCCTATTAGGCTAAGAAATGAAATCTTGTTCTTATGACCATTTGGTGACTTTATTATTTTTACAGACATTGATGGAGCGCTGTGTTTTCATGGATGCCATGTTTTTATGTAATTTTATTTCTCCAGCTCTGAACGTCAAACTCTGATTACTTGAATCCGCAGGTGTTTCCATAGCAATCAGCCACTTTATTTTAAGATTCTTTGTACCTAATTGTGTGAGCTAGACATTTGTTTGCGAGCATGGACCTGTTGTAAAACAAAGTGCAAGTCATTTCAGAAAGCTTGCCGGGCAGATTTATGAACAGCTCCACGAGTTCTGTGTGCAACGTCATCCCCAATTAACTATGAACTTCTGATAAACAACTAACATTTACATAAATATTACCTTTTTAACACACATGATGTAAAAGCACTCAGAATTTC
The DNA here is from genome assembly GCA_025773905.1 of Chitala chitala. Classification (NCBI taxonomy): domain Eukaryota; kingdom Metazoa; phylum Chordata; class Actinopteri; order Osteoglossiformes; family Notopteridae; genus Chitala; species Chitala chitala. Next base: position 4,408,977 of record JABJVR010000007.1, on the reverse strand, counting down.
TTCAGCAGCCTTTTAAGCTTCCTTATTCATGTATTTTACAACATAATATCTTATTTATAAATGGTAGTTGTTGATCAGAATATTATAAATCTTTTATTACTAATAGTTTTGCTTTTAATATTGTTACTTGTAACTGGGATAGCAATAGAAAAAATAACAAAATCACAATGGTACAAAGAAAATTGTATGCAAGACTAATATATTTTTAATAAGAGCTTTGGTCTGTTACTGTGATTGTATGTCTTTAATTTAGGGCTACTTGATTATATAATGATGCCCATTAAGTTGAATGAAACTTTAAACATGATTTTCTTCATCTGAAACAATAGTAACCTATTCAGAAAAACAAGAGGATTTTGGGATTTTTTTGTACCCGTTTTGTTTCCAACCGCAAACTCCTTTTTCCAGGACTGAAAACAAACAATGCTGTCATTTGTTGACATGTTCTGAAATGAGCCAAGGCTGCTCCGTGTCTCCTCCATAAACAAGCCCTGTTAGGCGTTCCTCTTCCCCGTTCGGCGGTGAGTCGAGGCGAGGGTACAATATGTTGTGTGTCTGCAAACCTTGAAGGCGAAGCAAAGGGGAGAGAAGACGGAATGAAGAGCGCGTCTCGTTCGTGCGTCAGGTTTCTCCTTCTAAGCTCTCTGGTTTTGCCTCCTCACTTCCACATTCCATGTCAGAAGATCTAAAATAGCCATCTGTAAACCCTTCCAATTATGAAGGTGGTCTTTACAGGTTATTGAAAGCAATGGACTCACATACAATTGGTTATAAATTTTCATTTGTGCATGTGTGACACACTTTTATTGTGGACATCCTGAATTTTATTTCACTTACAGGAAACTCAGATGGGGTCTCAGAGTTCGTTGTGAATGCTGACAGCTCCAGGGTGAACTCGACATCATGCACTACATGATGCGCAGATGCCTTGATGGACCAAGCGATGCTCCTTAAAGAACATCCATAATGCCACTTTTCTGTCTTAGACCAAGGCACAGCTGCTACCCTCACCAAGAAAAAAGCAGCTTTGCTATACAACAGTCCTCAGATGGGAAGTGATAAATTCTGTGGGACAAAACACTGCCCCGCTTGTCCACCCCATCCACATTAAAATATGTAATAACGGCCTACTGAATATGTTGATTGCCTTTTTGCACAGGAGGCCTCAAGAGTGATGGATTATTAGCGAATGATTATATCTCCAGTTGCCTTGTTACCGCTGTCTGATACATGCATGTGCAGTTTGTTTGCAAGGAGGTCTCTGCGGTAAGCAGGCAAACCTCAGAACCACAGCATCATTTCGCAGGCTGTGTGCTGAAACCAGCATTGCTAATCCTCGTCTCCAAATGATAATTTGGGCTCTTCAAATTAAAACTTTACACAATAACAAGGCAGTCAGATCCGCTGCATTTTATGACAATTAAACAAAAAATTTCTAATTTTTTTTCCATCCTGCTAACCATAAGCACAAAACCACTCCAAGAGCCATGTCTGTATTAATGTAGCGAGTTCTTAAGTAATTAAGTGTATAAGCTTAGCAAAAAAAAAAAAGCTTAAGGTTCATTTATGTTTTTTGTTCAACCTGAATTGCTTTAGAAAAATATACGCTATGTGAAACAGAAATGTTACTTTGTGAAACAGGTTAATGTAAGAAGAGGATGAAGAGGAAGAACAGCAAGCGTGGCTAGAAAGCTTTAGTAAACACTTTCTGTTATTAAGATGCAATACTGCCTGCTTATTCGCTGAGGATAGGAACACAATAGACACCTGCAATGCCAGCCTACGTGTTATCTGTTATTGGTCCATCACTAAGACTCCTGGCCACCACTACGTGCATGTTGTTTGGTCACTCCACACTGTCATGGCAGCGTGAGCCTCACAGGTCATGAGTTCCCATCACCAGCACGGGTATGCATTCTGGGCGGGGCTTGGACGCCGGCGTGCCCGTGCCTGTGTACTGCCTTATTAGTACCTGCACGGCTGCCCCCGGGGATCACTTTCTCGCATTTTGTTCCCTGATTAAAATGCAGCGGAGGCCTTTGTGGCGGGGTGTTGGTGACGGGGAGTGCTGTGTATTGTTACCGGGAGGATAATTAGATCTCTTTCCTGTGAATGTGACACCCGCGCTGACCAGGCAGCTGGTCACTTGTTTTCCTGTTTTCTCCCCTGTTCAGTTATTTATGATCAAAATATATTACCTTCATTCCTGTACTGTGTGTCGAGGTCCAAGGAGTCCACCACCCCCCCCCCCCCATGGTCAGGCCTCTCTCTGCCATAACAGAAACACAGCATACCTGAAAGCAGGATCCTTATTTGATGGTTGAATGATATAAATTGAATTGTACAAACATTTCTGTTACCATCACCAAGGCTGCATTGGTTTCTGTAAATTCGTGTGCAGATAAATGATACCAAATTAGTTTTAAATAGCAGTTCTAGGGAAAGAACACAAGACTATTGCTGGCATCCTTGTTTGAGTCACGGGCTCATAGCTATCACTTATCAAGGTGACATAAACTCTCACATTTAAACAGTGTTTAGAATTAGATTGGTTAATACCAAATTAATCCTAAACTTCCCAAGAAGCCATTTGGAAGTGCTTAAAATATATTTCAAATGATTACATCAGCATCTCCGTACAATATGACAATTGCAAACTTTCTTAACAGCGGTACGATAATGAACCCTTGTTGCGCTGTGTAGTGACACGTAACATTTATTTTTCCTAAAATGAGACCGTACACAGTGCAAATGACGTGGGGAGAAACCTGTGTGTAAACAAAGCAATTAAATAGCAGTTTGCGACAGAGGGGGGAGAAACCGATATTCCGCCGCCTCTCTCCATCTCGCTTGCTCTCGGAAAAGACAATTATGCTCGGGGTCTGTAATTGGCTGCAGTGTGAGCTACGGCGGGGACGACTCGATGTGCCGCGTGCGCCGGAGCTGTCAGCGCCCGCCTGCTGCAACGGCCTGACACAAGCAGCAACAGAGAGCCACACAATTACCGCTAGGCCTTAACGAACGGAGAACTGCGCAGCAGGCTGTGAGTGACACGGAATGGGGCTCATCCCCCCCACACACCTCCTCTGCCACAAGTGAATGAATCAGCTGTTCTTAGGGTCACCAATTACTGTTAGGTAACTGTGGAAGCAGTGAGGCGCGCCTCCCCCGACTGCCGGCGGACGACGGTACGAAGGACACCAGTTTCCCGCACGGGCAGAGTTCTCACCAAACAATGGCTACAAGTGGGAATGTTCATTTTTGTGAGGTTTCACAGGCAATTAGGTGACATTACATTCTTTGTTTTTGCGGTACCCTTGAGTATGTTGAGTGTGTGTGTGTGTGTGTGTGTGTGTGTGTGTGTGTGTGTGTGTATACACACACACACAGATGGTGCTCAAGTTACGATAGCTTGACTTACAATTTTTCAATTTTACGATGACGATAGTAATATGATACAACTGTACAAATAGTTTCAGTTTCAAGCTGCAGGCAAATGTAGCAGCATATGCGGTACAATAGGTCGGGACGCTGATGGGATGTACGCATCTCCTGCCTTGTGAGATGCCTCACTCTCACCAGCAATCAACAGAGTTCAGTTGTCTCAATATTAGACTATGTTATATTTTTTTTGAGTTTTTACAGTTATTTTGTCTCAAGTTACAATATTTTCAACTTACGATGTGGTCATCAAATCACATTTCCATCGTAAGTTGGGGACTACCTGTATACACAATCTGTTCTATAATTACAAAATTCATCCACTGGGCATACTGTGTATGCCTGTGTATATACATCCAAACTTTAATTATTATTACACTGATACATCGCACCCCTACATGTTACATACATCATGACAGTGCAAGATCAGTTCATATTAGACAGCTCTTTACCCTCCATTTTTACGTGGGGTGGAGGCTGTACTGATCACCTCCCATTCGCTCCGTGAGCAGTAATCAACGCTCAGAGCTCTGCCAGGCTGCCTGGAAATGGCTCATTGGCCAGGAGTAGGGAGGCCGCTCAGGTGTGGCCTCAGTAAGGCAATATTTGTGACAGAGTGTTCCTGCCCCCCCATTACACAGTAACCACCCACCCCCCCATTCTCAGGCAGCAACAGCAGTATAATATATTCTGATAGCTGAAGAATAATTAGCACTGTGGCGCAGTTTCACAATTAACAGCTTTTTAATTGTGGCATGCCCCCCTTTTAAATTAGCCAGGGCTAATATCTGTTTTAGAGCAAAGTTTAATTACACACTAGTGATACATTAGCATTTTCAGGCATTACCATTTTAAATTACATTTCGGTGTCATTGGAGATCTGCATCTCTTGCCTGTTGGTGCAGAGGGAGGCTGTTGTTTTGTTGGGAACTCTTCCTCTTCCTCCCACTCGTATGCAAATCAAACACAGTGAATGTCCTTTTAAAAACAATGTATTTTTTCAAGCCAAATATCAGTACATGAACAAAAATAACCAGTCTGAAAAATGACAGAAGCCACCCTGTTTCATTAGAAGGTGGACCTTTTCCACTTAAGAATATTGGTATAATTTAAAATCCTGCACCTGCAATATTTTGGGAAAAAGTATTTACTTTATAGCATAATACAGGGAATAATTACAGTTTAAAAGGCCACATCATTAAAAGAAATGGATACACCTAATCAAGATCTCAATGTTGATTTCAGGAGGTAATTCTGAATGAAGGCAGAAATATTTAGGGTTATGGCTGGTACTGAACGGATGCTGATTTCAGCTATCATTCCTGCTCTCTGTTTTAGAGATGTTGCTCATTTATTTATTTATTTTTGTACCACTATGTACAAAGTCTATCGGAAAGCATTTGTTTTCTGGCACTCTTATTCATTTCCAAAGGGTTAAACAGCCTATTTATTGGCCTGTCAAAGCTCCCTCTCGCCCCGCTCGTGAAGAAATCTGGTCGAGTTTTGTTCTCGATCGACGCCGGTCCTCGCGCCCCGCTGTACTCGCGTCGTGTAATATCCATGACAATCGCGTTACGTCTTTCAGGGAGTTCTGCAGCACAAAATCTGAGAGGCCATTTTCAGCCAGCAAAGAGCTTTATTTATGTGGCTTTGAGAGACTCCCGTGGATGGGCCGAGCTGCAAATCCCCCTTCGTAGGTCATCGGGTTTTCCAAAGGGTTTAAGACGTGGAGGGGGCCATCAGTACCTCCCTCACGTTCTGATAGAGTGACTCCAACGCAGGGTGTAAAAGAAACCTGAAAGAGAGAGCAAGAAAAAGAGTGAAAAGGATAGAGAAAGCAGGACAGCAGAGTGACAGAAAGAGGAAAACAGTGTAGGGAGAAAAGATATAAAGAGAATAATGGAGAAATGCAATGGGAAGGATGGGGGGGGTGTTAAAACAGATTTACCCAAAATTGGAGTGACATGCAGGGCTATAAGAGCACTTGACTGGCAAAGGGAACCTCCCCCAAGCCCAGCTTCTCCAAGCCTGATCCATCAGCACAAAGGGGGGGGGGGGCATCGTGGGAAGAGGGGTGCTGGCGTGGAGGATCCATTTCCAGGGACCAAATGGAAATTCTGTTGTGCACACGGGCGAAAGCATC
>JABJVR010000007.1:4385260-4402737 GCA_025773905.1 Chitala chitala | reverse complement strand
CCCCCCCCCCCCCCCCCCCCGCCCCCCGCCCCCCCCCCCCCCCCCCCCCCCCCCCCCCCCCCCCCCCCCCCCCCCCCGGGCGGGGCCCCTCGTGGGAAGAGGGGTGCTTGCGTGGAGGATCCATTTCCATGGACCATATGGAAATTCTGTTGTGCACACGGGCGAAAGCATCTGACGGCAGTGACCTTTGTGGTCGCCCGCTCCTGACTGAGTCACAAACAGCGCCACGTGACCGGTGGCATATGGGTGCACTTTATGGAGGGACAATCCTTCACAGATAGCCAAGACCCTCACCCCTCTGTCTTTGTGACACATAGGCCCATGGGACATCCTTAGATTTGTTAATGAATTGCTCTATTGATTCATATCTTAGCTGGCTTCATTAGAGTAAACTAACAGCTCTCTTGCTAACCCAAACCCAGTTTTTCCAGTCATGGAGGACTGTTGAAGGGTGGTAATCTCAATTTTCCAAGTAGTTGTTAAAACTGGCATTTCACTTGGTCTTTATATTAATTTAATTCTGGTAGCTATTTGAATTCGAAATAGGTGTTGAACACTGGAGGTCTATTCTTCACCTCTGTGCTTCTAACTGATCACCACCAACTCATCAAGCTAATTACACCTCATTGCATAAGCTGTGTTTTCAAACAACCTCACTCCCTTCACATGCCTCCAAATCCGGTATATGTTTGAAGGGTGAGAACCCAGTGTCAGCCTGCTCTGCAACTTCATCATTTAAATGGTAAAAATAGGCCACCCCCCCCCCCAAAATAAAAACACCACTTAAACACCATTGCGTCTCCTTGGCCATACAGTCTTGCATTGGTTCGATCCATAGCTTTCGCCATCTGTCCCTTGCAACGGTTTTCTCCCTTGCTGTTATGTTCAGATGGCTGGTCGGTTATAAACAGGGTGCCAGGGCCTAAGCACATTGTCCGAGGCACAGCCTGGGTGTGAATACCATGAAAGGGTGCTTTTATAATGAGTTAATATGGGTCAGGGGTACTAGGATAAACAATAAAGGAAGGAGCACAGAAAACTGTCCCATAACTAATCTTGTTGAACTCTCAGTGACATCTCAAGTCACAGTCAATTAAAAGGCTATTGGTCCAAAATGGCCAACATTTTTTTTAAATATTTTTTTAAATATGCCTCTTTATTGGTGTGGTTCATCTCTAGGATGTTTTCCAGTCATATTTTACATGGTACATTCGATACTGTAGGTCCTTTCTTCTGCTAGGTTTGAAGGTAATGTCAGATTGGTGAGGCCTGTTATGAGTCTGTGAGAACATGAGGCTGTTGAGAAGGAAGGGCGTGTGAGGAATCTGCCGGGCCCTTCCTGTAGAAAGGAAGGGGGCGTCAGGGCGCCAGAGTGGTCACTGCCCCCTCTTTCTTTCTGAAGGGGACTGAAAGGGGGTGTCAAAGGGGCTGTGGCCTTTTGTCGGCCTGGAGGATGTATCCTGCTTCCCAGAGAGCACGAGGCTCATATGTTCTACATGACACCATCAGCGAAGCTCGCTACTGTCACTGGGGTGGGGTGACATGGTGTATTTGGGAGAGCTGCAGAACTCCATCCTGACAGAAAGGTACTGCATCCAGTGGAAGAACCGACAGCACTAAAAGCAGCCTACTTAGTCCGAAAGGAAACTTAGAATGTAGTTATATTGCCGTTTTTTTTACCTTCCAGTTTCCTTGCTTACATGAAACCTTCGAACTGGCTAACTCAAGTGGCACAAAATAACTTATCTACGTCAACACAGCGTTAGTGGAATTTCCCGTAATTGATGAATTTCCTACAGGTTGCAGTCATTCGATAGCAGTTCATGTGTCTTATATTTGTTTTATGATTTCCGGTTTATGAACTAGTGTGCAATCTTATCTGAAACAATACAAACCATTGCACAAAGAATTTACCAGACAGCCAGTAATTATATAAAATGGTTTACATAAAAAATTACTGCATATTGCATTACTATAGTTTGATAATTATCCTGCAGCTACAATTTTCTTCATAAATATGATATATACATTACATTGAGATACTAATTATGAAATAGCATGTATCTACAAAATTGGTACCAAACAGAAACTTAATGATTACAAAATGTCTTCCAAATCACCTGGTTTATACACAGACGACTGGCATTTCATCTTGAATCTCCTGGGTCTGATCAGTTTTTGCTTTCAAGGCAGCGTTCTTCTACTCACCGGTTAAAACAGCTTTTCTGCAGCATGTCATCATGAGAAGAAATGTTTAAAAAAATTATTACAAAGAGTTACATGTAACAATAGCACAAATATACTATGTTTCCTTTGTGTGTACTTGACTTTATGAAACTGCCAACAGGGATACAATATTCCCCTGTATTATAGTTTGCTGAAATAAACTGGTTTAAGCAGCAGGTAACAGGGAATTTAAGAAAGAAATCACATTAGTTATGATGCAGCAATGATGTAAAAACATTTCCAACTTAACGTGCGTATTTTTTAAAGTTTCTACATGAATAATAAAAAAAACTGCTTTCAAGTTTACTAAGTACAAAGTGGAGATTTCTAGAGTGGTTGGTTATCCATGAGCTTTTGGAGAAAAACTTTGCCAAAGTTGCACATCTCAGGCAGGACTGACGTGATATGGCTGATAGATGTGTTAAATTGTGATTATGGTAAAAAGTCCTCGTGTTCAGGGCTGGGAGGGTTTACTGCCTGCATGGGACATAAGAGCATTAGGAAAGGAGGCAGCTTTTAAAGACTGGAGAATAAAGCTGGAATGTCTGGGGAAAGCAGAGGGGCGGAGCACGATGGGGTCCTGTCAGAAACACAAAAACAAAGCACAGGGACGCTGAGGAACAAGAGGCAGGACAGCACTGGTGACAGTGTAACAAGCTACGCACTGCAGTTGAGGAGAAATGTGCACTGTACTGCTGAGGAAGACACACACTGCAGCTGAGGAGAAAGGTGCACTGCACTGCTGAGAAAGACACACTGCAGCTGAGGAGAAAGGTGCACTGCACTGCTGAGAAAGACACACTGCAGCTAAGGAGAAAGGTGCACTGCACTGCTGAGAGAGACACACACACTGCAGCTGAGGAGAAAGGTGCACTGCACTGCTGAGAGAGACACACACTGTAGCTGAGGAGAAAGGTGCACTGCACTGTTGAGAGAGACACACACACTTCAGCTGAGGAGAAAGGTGCACTGCACTGCTGAGAGAGACACACACTGTAGCTGAGGAGAAAGGTGCACTGCACTGCTGAGAGAGACACACACTTCAGCTGAGGAGAAAGGTGCACTGTACTGCTGAGAGAGATACACACTGTAGCTGAGGAGAAAGGTGCACTGCACTGCTGAGAGAGACACACACTTCAGCTGAGGAGAAAGGTGTACTGCACTGCTGAGAGAGACACACAATGCAGCTGAGGAGAAAGGTGCACTGCACTGCTTTTATATTTTTTTCTGACCCCTTGTCATGGGGATCACAGAGTATAACTTTGGTAGTGCAGGGTGTCAAGTTATGCCAAGTGCAGTTAGTAAGAGAATTAGCAAAAAAAAATTCACCATTGTGAGATATCCTGACTGACCAATTGCATTTTGAATAAAAGTCTTAGCAACAGTACACATATGAAGTTTTTATCAAAGAAATTAGTATGTACTATATTTATCATGGGCTTTATAAAGTTCTCACCAAAAATGTATATGCATCCTTATAATGTACAGCCCAAAGGATTGGAATTCATATATAAATAGGCAAAAAAGTGATATTTTCATGAGGAAGTATATTTGTCATTTAAAATGCACTTATATTCTCACCTTGATGCAGCTGACAGCTGAGGTAGCATTCTTTACATCAACACACCAGCACTCTCTGGGAGGCCTCAGCGTTGAGCCATCGCTTCTCAACACGCCGCCTGCTGCAGGCTGCATTTGTTGTTTGTGCCGCAGCTCCAGACCCCTGGCTGCGTGTGTCCCTCGTTGACACATACGGTAAAGTTTTAAGTGTCTGACAAAGGGACAGCGGAGAGCTTGGCGGTTTCATTTGTAACATGGACAGGAAGGTGCAGAACGTTTGGTGAGGAGGTACGATCAAGTCAGTTTCCATTACATTGATATGGGCGGCCTGATTAATGTGTCTACCATACATGCTAATCATCATTCCACACCTGCAGACAGTGCAGCAGATTGCAGAGCAGTGGTGCATGATGGGAAGCCAATGATGTCAGTCTACTCTCTGACAATCCTTTCCAGTTTGAAAATGTGGAATGTCACAAAAGGGGTGTTGGAGTTAGGGAGTGGCAGATGTCTGTGGCAGTGGTCTGTGAGGTCAAGACCTTCCTGTACCCTGCTGGGAAAAAGTCATGATGTACCTAGTGTACCCTCAACACCTGTCAGAATGACTACCAGATAGGTGGTCTTTCAATGCTATTTTTGTTCAACAGTGCATTAACTTAAAACTGCACTTAAAATTATCTTTAGGTAAAGGAGAAAAGAAGCAAAATTAAGATGGAATTCATAAAACTATATCTCACAAAATGTGACAAAACTAATCAGTTCATAATAATAGACACGATAGCCCACATTTTCAGTGTCACTACATGCAAGTGTACCTAATACTAGGTACACGTGTACTAATGTGAATTTAAATCTGCTAAATGAATAAATGTTAATGTTAATATGAAGTAATCCTTATATCTGAAGATTTACAATTTGTGCTAACTGATTGTCCTACACATTTTAAATGAAATTTTATTTTTTTAATGGTGTTTTTGTTTTAAAGAAAATAAAGTATTTTGTATGTTTGGCCATCTCTCAAAATTATATTAATACATTAATTTTCCCATTAATTACATCACTTAATGTCCTTTTATGTCACACATAGGTAATTTAAATTTTTTTGTTTTTTCATTCTTTTTTTTTCAGGCACTCTTAATTCACAAATTGTCCTTCACGCTTAAACAACACTGTTAAAGTTTGTGGCTTATTATATCAAAACACCAGCGTTAAGAATGCATGTGGTACAAGTGTTACCCATTCAGTCTCCCACTGTAGTAATTTACATGACTGTAACGCTGAACATAAGGCTTTTTCCTGCACTGTGGCGCTAGCATTTTAAGTAGACACTTGTCTTCCAAAGGCTGTGTTAGTGCTAATACTTAAGGAACAGTATTCCTACGTTATTTATTGGTTTGTTTCGAACCCACTGACAAATGACTTTCAGCCTTACCAAGGCAACATGGAGCGTAGGCCGTAGTGCATTTTAGACATGGGGCTGGTTCAACTCAGGCCCAAAAATATTATATATGCTGTTATTGTGTAACTGGCTAGAGATCCACGTGGGCTGTACTATGACCAGTGCAGAACCTGAAAAACACAAATCGCGTAACATCCCTGTCAAGCATCATGTCAAGCTCCGCTGACAAGATGCGAGAGCTTGGCCCATACAAACCTCCACAGACACACTGCTATGGTATATTGCGTGAGCTTGTAAACCACATTTTTAAATGTTTAACATTTCAATGTATTTGTTAATAAGGAGTCCACTGAACAAATAAAATGTAATGCCAGTCGGGTGCATGTGTAAAAGCTTTCATGCACTGAGGAGTAACAGCAATGTGTAATTGAAGTATTCATGTATCGTGATGCAGAATTAAAGGGCTCTAAGGACCATGGAACATTAAATATATAACAGCACCATATGAATTCTCTAAGTACGGTCTGTAATATTACTGCATCCAAGAAGTTCAAAAGATCCCCATTAGGGTGCTTAAGTAAAGTGGAATTTTTCTCAGAAAATAGATTAATATAATTTGGTCACGTAATAATTTAAATACCAATAAGAACTTGGAACGTATTTGGTGAGGATGAAATCATTTAAAGTATAAATTTAACATCTCATTACTCCTTCTCACCTCCTTTTTCCTGTGTTCTCAACTCTAACACGCGTCGTGTTTTTTTGCAGGGGAACATGAATACAGACCTTCATGGTCTCCTGTAGAGCTCATTGATGTCAGCGGTCACTATGTGGGAGATGTGTCTTATTCTGGGCGCTTGACCGACGGGGGGCCTTTGGGGGGGGGGGCATCAGCACTACACACATTGCAGATGACAACATCCACAAGCTCAGTCATCCACTCCTGCCTTTCTCAGTCTCTCCTGCTCATCATGCACGCTTGTCATTGGAGCTCTTTTCTGAGTGCTGACTCAAGGTTTTTGGGATGTTGCCGCTGTGATGTGGGGTGCACTCATCGCTAAAAGAACACCTGTACCTGTACACAGGTAGGGCTTAAACTTCTGTCCTGTTCCCCTCTACTGTTAATTCAAACTCTGCAGCTGAACCAAGCCAATGTTAACATTCTTGATACAGTCCAATATGAGCCGAACGATCATGCTTACCCAAATTATATGAAAGCAACGTATTAGTCTGTAGTCTGCAGTCTGGATTAGTCTGTAGAGAGAGAGGTGGAGAAAACTGAAACAAGCCAGACACACTGAGCGTGGAGCTGTTGTAGGAGAGGTTCCATGGCGTGACTGCCACATCTCTGGTGGTCTTGGCCTTTACAGACTCCCTGGTCTCAGTGAATTGCCCCCTTCTGTTAGTAAGTATTGTCCTCCTGCCATCGGGGATGTAATTGTTTTGAGTACACTTGCACAGCCAATTATACGAACTCTCACTAAAGTCTCAGTAAAGTCACGCAGCTGTGATGTTACCCATGCACCCATTCCTCCGGTTGGGTGTGTAACCACGAACAAGAGAACCCATCCTATTTTTGGCAGGGGGCATGTTGGGGGAGGAGCCAGAGTGGGTGGGTAGCGTGGGGGGAGGCTGGGCATAAGTGTTGGTGGAGTGAGGGGGGGAGGGACTTTGTTTGTTTGGACAGATGCACAGAGCCATCTCTAAGCTCCTGTCAGTGATCAAAGGAAGCGATGATGTAGAACAGATTCATGGGCCGTGCCGTTATCAGCCCAGGCCCAGGCCTGCCATCCATCATCCCTCAGCCCTCGTCCGTCTCCTGGCGATGATCGCACCCTAAACACGGCACATCAATCACTGCCGCTCGGCCCTGACCAGGTGTCCTGCCCCCAGCGACCCAGGGGCAGCCCCCCCGTGCCCCCCCCCCCCACGGCCCCCGGGGGGTACCGCCGGCAGTCACCTTCACACCCCCCCTGCCACATCTCTTCACGGGGGCGGGGGGGGGGGGGGCTTCACCAAAGGGTTGAGAGGTCCATGTGACCTTAAATGTTGAAGGGCTTCAAGAGTGGCTCATCAGGGCTGGCAAAGACATTGATAAACACACATATCAAAGTGAGCACACATACACCCACATACATGGAGTATATGAAGCAGTGGATAAAAGCTATGAATTCTGCCAAAAAGATACTAAAGTACATAATATGAGTAATATGTATCACTTCTTAACGAAGTGCTACAGTCACGTTCATACACCTGTAAAACACACGCAAACTCATCAGCGTAATACATCTATAGTTGCGTTGTTAAGCACGATCTCAAAAACCTGGAATGTCTGTCTTAACACACACACACACACACACACACACACACACACACACACACACATACACTCACCTGGGCCACCCTGTGTGTAAATATTTAGCCTGTTCCCCACCCGCAGATACCTGCGGTTATTGGTTACCCCCACGGTTGATTTGAACTGTAAAATGAGTCAGTGCTCAGAGAACATGAAGAAGAAAGAGTGAAGTGCTCACTTGATGTAGGCAGGTTGGGCTGTCTGTTTTTACACAATCTCAGAAGCAGAACAATGTGCCTTTGTGAGTCAGCCGAAGCCCTGAAAGGAAAACACACTATACACCAATCGCTCCACTAAATAAAAACATAGCCATTATCGCTGCTTGTCAAATCTCATTAACAATGGGTTGAAAACCTACTAGTACAACAACAATAGGCACGAAAACAAATATTGAAACTGTTTTATGTGTGCATACATTTTTGGTTTTTCTGCGTTTTGTTAATAGCACGCTTTATCTGTGTGCACAATGATGATCGATGGAGCTAAAATTATTAGTTCAGAAAATAAATATCGGTGTATTGGCTTAATTATCGTGATTACACTGGTACTAAATCATAACTGTATTAAACTACAATATGCTAACTTGCAAGTCATTTCTATTGCAGATAATATGGCTCTACAAGGAAAACTCTAAAATAATCCAGGTTTCCATCAAATTAGTCCAGGCTCCCCAAAAATTTAAGTTACAGTTTTAGAGGATTTTTGAGGGTAAGATGAAGTTATTAACAGTGATGTTCGGAAACACATACAGAACCAGAAGCTTTGGAGTTTGTGCTCTCCATGTGCCGTTTAGTATGTGTTCTGGACATACAATGTGAGTAAAAGACGTACTGGAGCCAGCGCAGTACGTCAGAGACAGCGCTTACCTTCCACACGACCATTATACTGTAAACACACTCAACTTGGACAGGTAACATGTGTTTTATTTTACTGCGACCTGACAAATCATTGCTCGTTCTTAATGAACAAAGCAGTACCCACAGGAACATCAATATCAATGAATCATGTTAATATTGTTTTGTTCACAGACTGCCAATGGGAGGTAGGAAAAGAAAAATGTTTAACTTCTTTATTTCATAAACACTCCCATAGGCGACTCATGCAGGTGCCTGCCTCCCTGTGTATCAGTCTAAGTGTTTCTCATATTACGTTTAAGCACAGCCATGGTTTAAGTCTGATTCACACCAAAGGAGAAATTCTCCATTTTTGGGAGCCATTCTTGTCTCCTAACTGGCTGGAATGTCATTAAGTCTCCCTCCTTTGAAATATTAATAAACCTATTTGTTAAATGCCACCAGCTTCCAGATTAACCCTCCATCTTGGGCACCCCTTTGTAAAGTCAGTGAGCCTCTTTCTCCTGACGGGAACAGAAGGGATACCGCTCCGTTTGGTGTGACAGCTTCCTCTTAGCATATTCATGACCAATACAGACTCATTTCACAGGTGTATTAAAATATGACTTGGGCTCTGCTGAAGGCGGCCATGTCACAGAAGCCAGCAGTGAATAGCCATGCATGAAAATCGAAGCGGGAAATATGCGGAATACAAGCATGCATCAGAAGCTAGGTCAGGAACCTAATTTCACACTGACATCAGGGTAATTTGGCTTTGAAAATGTTTGTCAATTCTCGATTCATTTGAGAAGGCAGAGCGTTGAAAAAAAAAAAAGGCAGTCCGTCTGAATGTGAGATAGGCGCCCTGAGTTTCTGTATTTATGGCTCACTTTGCAAATACATTACGCCTGTCACAATGAAATAAGTGACATACTTACAGGCCCAGAAGAGCTGGTCTAAAGGTACTAGTGCCAGGGGAGGGAAAGATAAGGAAGGTAATTAGCACATTCATCTTTTTTATGATATCATTTTTCAGACATATATGATCGTAATGTAAATTAGAAATAAGTAGGGTTCGTTGAAAATAGAATTAATTTTGCACAGGTCAATCGCCCTACAATAACTGCATTACAAGCGAGGTGTAATTTACGGCGACGTTTGCTCCTCGCCCTCAACCCCAATTGCTAATGCCCCCCCTCCTTTTTCAGACCACCCCCCCAACACGCGAGTGACACACACACACGCGCGCGCGCACAAGCACATGCGCAAGATCAGCGTGCATCGACGTAACTTTTTTCGCCCCCCTTTGCCCCCCCCAGGGTCCGCCCGATTATGGTGCCCGGAGTCTTCTCTGTCAGCCCAGAGTCGGCTTTCGAGATAACAGCCGGCGTTCAAATGAAATTCATTTGCAGTGCGCCAAAAAGAGAACATAACACAGGAGCAGGGATGGGACAGACTCCTCTGGTGGGCCTGGGGAAAGCCACTCTGCCTCCTAATGGCATTCTATGGATTATTGATTTTTGATTTAGTTTCTGCATGGCAGAAGCCCATTTTAACAGCACCATTACCTCCATAACGATTAGAGACAAAAAGTTAATTATGTAATTATAAAGCCAATAACAGACTTGTCTGGTTTACTTTGCTTTAGTCAGTTTAAACATTATCTCTTGCGCACACGTCATCACGGGGCGGAAGGCTGCGGGATTGGAGGGGGAAGATTAACGCCTCAGAAAGCAGATGCTGAATTTAATTCTTCGGGCCATGGCTGCCTGGGAAACCATTAAGTAATCACAACATTCCACCTCTATTAAATTCACGGCTGCCACTTTGCACACAAAAGGTACAGGAGTGTGTGTGTGTATATGTGTGTGTGTGTGTGTGTGTGTGTGTGTGTGTGTGTGCGTGCAAGCAAGGGGGCGGAGGCAGCTAAAAAGAAAAGGATCCTATGGAGCTTTCCAATTTCATTGACTGTAACGGCAGCTCTAGCCAGAGGCCCTGAAGAGTAAAAAAAAAAACAGTTTAATAGGATGCCTCAATCTGTCGGAAAATGAAAAGACAGAGAGGGCGAAGGAAAAAAAATTAAGGCAAAAACAAAACGGGCAGTGGGAGAGGACTTAACGATGTGCTGCCTAAGATAAAACACCAACATAACATTCCCCATATGCTGATAGCAAAACAACCAAGGTCAAAAGATGCGGTCAGCAGGACTTCTAATACGTTTTTCCATTATTTTTACACTTGAAACACACGTCTTTGGGAACCTCAGAGAAGCTGCAGCGCCTAAACTCATGCATTTAAACCAGGCCCACTGTAAATGAATCCAAATGCCAAAGGAGAGCATGAACACAGGGCTCTGAAAGTCCATAAGTGGGACTAATTATTTATGGATGGGGATGTGCGGAATTAATATGCCCCTGAAATTATATTTATTTAATGTTACGGAATAAAGATGGTTCAAATAGCCCTTGAGGAAAAGAGGTCAGCGCGGAGGCCTCTTTATATAAACAAGCACTTAAGACCTGGAGGGGCGCTCCGTTTGATTAATTAGCTCATTCATTAGTTGGGTTAAGTCGTTTAAAATGAGACGGGAGAACAGGGGTAGTCTGTGACCTCGGGGCGATCCAGCGCCCGGCGCCAGTCGGAGCTGCGCTCGCTGCAGAGCTCCGTGGAGTCAGGCGGCCAGAAAGCCACATGAACGACAGTGCTCACACATACACATGTGCTTTGTGTTACACGCCAATTAGCGTCGCCATTGGAAATACATCAATGTGCCAGAGCATAATTGGTAAAACCAACACGGGAAAAAAAGCACCATATATCTGTCTCTTGGAATAGTCAGAGAGTCGTTCTGGGCAACCTGAGCTCAAATGGATTTTAATTTCTGTTTTTATTGAAAATATATACATGTCCCCCTGTAATTAAGACACACCAGTCTTTGTACTTCAGCTAGAGAACTGCTCGTCTACATTTTTTTAAACGTAAATCCTATTGATGTCATGGAGGCTGAACCAATTGTTGATTTTTGCCTGTCTGTACCTGCATGTAGCTCTAAATAGAAAATTTACTGCAAAAATGCAATTGATACCAGCGAAAATGCATATGCATGATACAAAACAAGTTGTAAACATTGCAAAAAGAGACGTTGTACTCACAAAGGTCTAGCTATTTTTGTTTACAGATATTGACGTGATAAATTAGGAAACAGTCCTTGGTTTATCTTTTCGGTTTTGCTACACTCCTGTGTATTGGCTGATGTGACAGACAGATCTCCCGTCGCCGAGGTGTAAGTGTGTGCTGATTAAACACTGTGGTATGCCCAGGGAGTGATCAGGGACTGCAGGCAATGCAATGACCCAAATACCTTAAACATTACTCTGCACACAGAGCAGGAAGTAGTTTATTAGCTTAGGTGTTTATTTTTGTAGTAGATCATAAAGTTTAAAGTGGGATCTGTAGGAATCTGTTGATCTTAAATATTATCTCTCATTTTCATGGACTGTGTGACCAATTGTTGAGTACTTGGGGATTTTTTTTGTCACCAGTTCTGACTGGATTCCAAAACCTTTAACTGAGCCTAGAGCCCCAGTTCCCAGAGCTGATAGAACTCTAGCCTTCGCTCTAGTGAATAACTTGTGTGTGAGCGTGTGTGAATGTGTGCTTGTCACGACTTGGCGTATCAACCGCAGAGAAGTCTGCAAGAGCTTACAGCACCTGACAGGAATCTCCCGCTCCCTTTGACGTCCCCGCCTACCTGTATCGATGCCAAGGGCATCCCCTGGCCACCAGATTTGCCCATCCAGAGGAAAACGGCATCCCTCTTCAGACTCAGCACCTGTCAATCACAGCAGCCTTTCTGAAACAGCACTCTCCTTTACAGATCTGTCTGTTTGGCACAGAAAGTTCATGCAGTTCTGAGACAAACACGTACCTGGTGAGAAGTCATCAGCACGATCTGCACTTTAGAGACATTTCTGCCAGGCTGCAAGGCTGTATTTCCACACGCACGCACACACACACACACACACACACACACACACACAGAAACAAGTTCTTGCGCGCTCACACACACACACACACACACACACACACACACACACACACACACACACACACAGAAACACCTGCATGCACGCACACACACACACACACACACACACACACACACATTCACACATGCAAACAGCTCCAGCAAATCAGAAACAAAAATGTAAAATATGTAACAAATCTTACAGGTGTACAAAGAGTAGTGATGGCTGGAAAGACACAGGTCACAGGGTATCAAATATTTACGGTTTTAAAATATATCTGTCTTTAAATGGATGTTTCCATTTTTTACTCATCAAGGGAGGTCATTATAAATACAAATGAATGAATCACAGTATTATACTATGTCTGTTTCAAAGTTCATGTTATATCACCTTTGTTCTGTTGTTTGAACTGTCATGTGGGTGCTTCTGGCATGGTGTACACATAACCACCTAATAAAAAGGTGATATTCCTGAAGTGTGTGGTGGAGGCCTGACATTCCCATCCCCTCCTAATTCTCCACCACTGCCAGGAACTTCTGCAGCAACAGGAACATTTTAGTCTTTCCATTTTACTTGGTAAGTAATTGAAGTGATTTACCATGTACATAGTTAATCTGTCTCAGTTTGCTGCACCAAAGTCAGAAACAGGCACAGAGAAGACTCTTACGTTTGCCAAAACCACTACCGATTTTAGCATTGTTTTAATTTGAGCACATTTATCACCTGTTTTCGATGAAAGGGGAGTGCGCTGGCAACAGCACAACACTGGACATACAATACTCCTCTATTCTGGGTGACCATCTGGCATATCTTTAATACTTTTAGAAATTTAAAGCAACAATCATTGTTGTACAGCTGTGCTTTTGAAACCTATACTCCTCTTCATATACTTCTTAGCTGCAGTCATGAATACAGCAGAGAATTACAGAAAACAAGTAAATACAAACAACGCTGTTTAATAAAGCCTCTCTGAGTACGTCCAAAATACTGAACTGGCCTAAAGATTGAAAGTGTTACAATTACAAGCTGAATACATTAGTCATTAACACCGCCTTGTGGTTACAGAGCTATAGAGGGCCCTCCTCACCTGCCCCTTCACTTTGGCTAGCTCATATCCCCTGTATCATATTATCTTTGAACCATTACTTGCCGATGCCAGGTGCACATTTATCAAAACATGTGTTTGATGTTCCAATCATTCCTCTGCTTTTTATGGTCTTCCGTCATGATGTATGGACAGCCGGGCTTCTTCAGTTTTATCTTCCCACCTCTTTCATTAATCACCATACTGGAAACCATCAAGTATGGAAATCACAAAAATCTCACACATTAGTAGGCCAGCTAAACATTTCCAGTGCAATCAAATTTATTTTTTCAGCCATATTACTTTCATCACTTCCTAACCCAGTATCTGAACATTTCTGTGTGTGCGTGCATAACTGTGCATGAGTGTGTCTGTGTGTGTGTGTGTGTGTGTGTGTGTGTGTGTGTGTGTGTGTGTGTGTGTGTGCGTGCGAGTGCACTGGCTAGAATGGGACCATTTGCATTTACTGGCACACACCACATGGTTTCTCTCAGCAAAAAGCAACTGGATGACAGAAGGTTAAAAAAACCGGTTTAATCCAGTGGGCAGCAAAGCAGCCAATCAGAAGGCACCTCTGGGTGAAGGCGGTGATTGACATAGGCTGACAGTCCCACCATAGGTGCCGTAGCCTGCTTTGACCCATCACTACTGAGGAATGTCTCCTGCAGCTGTGTAAATGTGGGCCTTCGGGGGTTTCTTACCCAACAGAGGGCTCTCTAAAGAACACTCCCACTGTGTCCTAAGGGCCTGACATCTAATGGGCAGAAAATGGCAGGTTTAACGCATCATTGCAGCAAGTGTAATGACACTATTTTTATACACAATGTCCCCTTATCAGTTCTTAAAGTTCTTTTTCATAATACCACACATACAATCATTTGCCAGTCACAGCATTTAGAAAAATGAAACCAGACTTTTTGTTTATGAGATACATAGTTTTCTACCGACACCCATTTCAGCAGTATGTTAATATCATTAGCTTTGTTTTGCACTCTAAATATCACCAGTTTCGCTTATGCCATGTCAAACATGCCTGTAAAAAGCTGCTTGCTGGCCAGAGTGTCAAGTATCTGTGCTATCTCAGCAACCTCATTGTGCTGGTCCTGCACTACATCCAGTCAATCGATCCTCAGCCTGGATCCGCTCTTTCATCACCGTCTCTGTCCTGTTCTCCCAAAGCCGCCTGGCCCCCGTACTCCGTGCACCAGAAACCCGAGCCATGAGCACAGCCTGACATTTCCTGACATTTCATGAACTAATTACACTACAAATAATTAAGCATGTTCACATCTGTAGCAGAATGCCTGTCAGCGGCCGTGACGGACGACCTCATGGAGACTTTATCTGATGAGGCTCTGTCTTCACTGCCCCCCACACCCTGCCCCCCAACTCAAACACACACACACACACACACACACACACACACACACACATGCACACACACATACACAAAGATAGCAACATGGTGTGGCACCAGTTGGAGTGAAAATATCGCCCCCCCCCCCAACCCCCCTTTTGAACAGATTAGGTCCAATCGAGAGGCCCAAAAGCTGGAGGATGGGAAAATTAATGACTACAATGGAGTGTTTGCGTTTTTTTTTTCCCTCTGGCTCGTAGGAACAAAGAACAAAAGGCGGTGACAGGCCCGATTATCCGCCTAGCCCTGGGAGTGAAGCGACAGCTCCTGCTGGAGAAAGCATCCATGGGGCCTCCAGGCCTGCGGCATCAAGCAGGACACAGAAATGGCAGGTGACGAGGGAGGACCGCCTCACGCACCCCCCTTCCTTCCCACCCCACCCCCCACTCTTTTATCCCAGCATCGTGCGGAGCTTCGAGGCCCGTCGGTGAAAAAGACAAATTATAGCAGAAGGCATTTCATGGAAGGAGAAGATATGTCACCTCGTGGAAGTCTCCCTGCCTCCATGATGGACTGCAGAGAAGAGGACTTGGAAAAAACAGCATCCAACAGCTCCCTACAGCCCACAACCGGCCAGGAGGAGACAGGAAAAGACCTAATTGTGCTGACGGTGTTTAAGATGAGTGCCACATCCCAGTCTGAAACAGCAGAAACTCCTTTCTCTCTGCAGGACAGTCAAAATGATTTCCAAGGCATAATGATTTAGGAAGCAATTAATGCTTGTTCACTACAAAAACCACCAATTCAACAATACATATGAGGCAACATCCAAAACTTTGAAAACTTTCTGAAAACAGTGTTAGGGGTAGTAAAGCCATGACACTGGGCCCAGTTGTGGCTTCAGGACCTAGAAGAAAAGTAATAAATTGGACAACTGATTTTCTTACAGGGTGCACTTCTATTGGCGTATCCTTACAGCTTACCTTTAGCGTTTGTTAAAGTGCTAAGAAGTCAGAGGTGCCATTTACTGACAGCTGAAAGAGAAGTTCCTTTGGCCAAAGGACAAATCTAGGAGTCCTAGAAGACAGGTGAAAACTTGTGGAGGCATTTGATATTAATACCATATGCATTTATTTGAATATAAATTTAAAAAATCAGCTCATATACAAAACACTGCGTATAAGTGCCCGACAAACATTGAAATAGCCTTTCATTCTTGGCTGCTTCAAAGAATCCAATCTCCCTAAAAAAAATGTACAAACATTTTGTAGTTTATACATGAGAAATTTCAGCAGGACGTCACTTGAGACGTCTTCCCACCCCTTGTGGAGCAGTTTGCAGACGTGCAGAACTTGTGGGAATGAGGCACAAAGACACTGCACATCTTTACTTCAAACTTTCCTTTCCTTCACTTTGTGTGCTCGTAGTTTTTGTAAAACACTGAGAGGTGTTTGCACTATATCTTTGTGAAAGACTGAAAAAGAAGTACTCGGAAGAACTACTCAAATAACAGTAACAGTAATGACAGTGCATGTCTATAAGGTACGCTGTGACAGCCATGGTGGTTGGCATTGCCACAGGCTTGTTAAAGACCACTAAATCCTTTTGGAGCAAGAGCAGGGATCACAGGAACACTCCCCCCCACAAGCTTTATAGTTAAAACCACCCTGCAAAACTCATACATTTACCAATCTCCAAATACATCAAAATGAATATATTTATTTACACATCTAGGTTAGTATTTTGAACTATGTACATGTAAGACGAGGTAGTAAACTGAGAAAAGCATAGGTTGTCGAAAGCAGGTCATGCCAATGTAGCCAGAGCTGAGTTTGGGTGATGTGTCAGGAACAGCAATGCTATTAAGACAGAGGATGCTGCTGGCAAATCAGTGTGGCTCAGTGATGATGCTTTCTGAGAATATAAATAAACTCATCAATGCCAGTCCAGCAGAACCAGCTGGACAGAAAATAGTGTCTGGTGTTTTGCAGAGCGATGCCTGAGATGAAATGCCAATGTGATGAAGTGGCACAGGTAATTCGCTTTGAGCGCTTTTCTTGTCTTGGTGTACTAGGAGCTCGTAACCTTTGACCTATTAGTCTTCACAGCGTAAGGGGGAAAAAAAAATCAGGATATCAAAAACAGTAGTAAAAATTGTTGTTGTTGTTGTTATATGTATGTATTTTCTCGGAAATGTTACCTGTAAAGCAAGTTTAAATGCAGCCTGTATTACCATGGCTATTAAAAAAGAACATTTCTGAACATATTTCACAAAAGATACAATTACCTTACTAATGTTCTAATATTTGTATGTCTTATTACTGCCATTTTGGTTTTCTGGCACTTGACTGTTTGATGTTGTTAGTCAAAATCTGTAAGTCTGGCAAACTGATATATGTTAGTTACAGAACACTGATGTTTTGTAATTTCATCCATCATCTTAACCGCTTATTCCAGGTGAGGGTCATGGGGAAACCTGGAGCCCATAGGGCAGGGGACACCCAGGGTGGGGCACCAGCCCACCACTGGGCGCGCATGCGCACGCACACACACACACATCAACCTAACCTGCATGTCTTGGGACTGTGGGAGGAAACCGGAGCACCCAGAGAAAACCCACCAAGCACAGGGAGA
>JABJVR010000007.1:4326941-4378483 GCA_025773905.1 Chitala chitala | reverse complement strand
GACAGCTTAGCGCTCGCCTCTTCAATCCCACTCAATACTGACTGTGTGAAATCCTGGCTACACCACCCCCTTTCAAAGCTGGTGGCTACCACCATATGGACTTGTTTAAAAACTCCCATAGACCGCCACAAAGACGCAAGCGGTGCAGCGTTCACAGCCAGTCTTATTTAAATCGCCCCCCCCCCTCGCACCGTCACGGGGTTCTGGTCCGATAGCTTGCATGCTTTAATACCCCCTGGCTCCTGAATAGCAAAAGTCCCGCATTCATGTAATTTGCCTTAAATATCACCAAACTGAACACATGTCTAAAGTGCTGAAATACACTGCGGTTTTGATGTGGCAAATGGAATTATTTTTCTTTCAGTATAAACAGAAGTGTATACAGTCAGATTATATTTTCCTTATATAAGTGTACATGTTGTGCTGCTGTTATTCTTCGACCGAGCAAAAGATAAACATTTGGATAATGGATGGATGGATGGGTGGGTCGGTGGATGGATGGATGTTATTGTATTTTATTTGAATTCACATAAATTGTGTTTGAATGAATAACACAATGAAAAACTGCATCCCAGCTTTTTAAAAGAAAGTGCCTGGTGCTCTGTGGTGGGTTTCAAAACAGAGTGATGGACTCATGAGGGACTTAATCAGCCCTTAAACAGTCCACTCCCACTGAGCTGCATTAGGAGGATATTATAGCAGGACAATCATCGAAATAGTTTAACATCAACCTCATTAGACATGTGAGCCAGCCCTGCTCCATTCTGGGAGTGGGAGGGGGGGCTTATTGTCAGGATTCACTCCAGGTGAGCTTTAAATTGCTAATGACTTCAAAAAGACAAGAAAGCACAGGGAGAGAATGGAGTGACAAAGGAAAGACGATGGGCTTGGGACATGGGGAAAATTACAGTTAACAGTGGAAGTTACGCTACAGTATTTTAAAACTGCATAAAAAACACCATTGCAAGTGTTAAAGGAGGAAGTTCCACTTCTGATCAGGGCCTGGATGGTATATAGCGCTGAACAATGGCATGAGCTAGGTACTCCCTCAGGCCTGGAGATCACTGTAGCAGGCTAGAAGCTGTGTTTCAAGGGGTACCTGGGGAAAACCATGTCAAGAATAAGAAAGACGGAGACAGTAAAGAAAGCAGGTGTTATTCACCCCAAAGCCAATATCCAAGAGCAGGTGCGGTGAAGACATATTTCTGCAGCCACTTATCGGAACCCAGATTCTGTGCAAGTGTAAACCAGCCTCTAGTGGGTTGTTTCTCTTCAAGCTGA
The DNA here is from genome assembly GCA_025773905.1 of Chitala chitala. Taxonomy (NCBI): domain Eukaryota; kingdom Metazoa; phylum Chordata; class Actinopteri; order Osteoglossiformes; family Notopteridae; genus Chitala; species Chitala chitala. Next base: position 4,377,202 of record JABJVR010000007.1, on the reverse strand, counting down.
AGCATCTTAAGACCCTGAGAGGCCATTCTCCGAGACCCCTGCTGTCTCATCAGCCCGGTGGCTGTCTCCACCCCTGCACATTCCTCATCATCTGCAGCGGACATGAGCGGGACCCTGAGGACTGAGCACTTCCAAAAGGAGTGAATTAAAATGTGCATTATGCCAGAGAACAATTTAGGATGACAGGCAGGGCAGTTCTTGCTCTCCACCCTTTGACCCACACAAAAATTACCTCCGTGGGGACGCCCAAAAGTTGCTGCAAGTTTTTTTACATTTGAAGATGTGTTTTGAGCACTGGCCAGTGTAAAAAAAAAAAAAATTTAAAAACAAGGCTGATAGCTTGGTTCCCTTTGGTTTGCATATGGACAGCTCTTTATCTCTTTCTCCTTGCATTGTCTACGTGTTTCTCCTACCTAACTGTGAAATTCTGTCTGTAAACACACAATAAGCAGAACAAAAAGTAAAACTGAAGTGATAAAACACTTCACAAGAACCGTGACTGTACAAAATCCCTTTATTCCAAACAGAAATAATCTATAACTGTAATCTCGCGCATAGGGTAATACAGTATATATTACCCTTGTGGCTCAAAAGAGGTGTGTGTGTTTTAAAACAATAATTACTATGCAATTACAATATAATTACACACAATAATCTTTTTTTTTCCAGTCACGTCTGCAGGGGAAAGCTGAACACCCCGGATGCAGTAATTAGCATGTATTCCGTGTTCTCTAACTGCAACTATTGATATTTGAAAGCACACTTCAGTCTCCACTCTACTGTGGATAAATAACCCCAGGCACACAGATAAAAATATCAGAACAACTGTGACTGAGCTTAAAAGCAAGCGTGCGACGCTACATGCTGGGGGCGGGGATGGGGGGCTGGTAGCCAAAATGCCGGGAAACACAGCGGCCCCTCAGGTGGAGGATTTTTATGGTGCACAAGAGTGTGGGTTCCATTTGAAAGGGAGCACGCACTCACTTGGTTTCCATGGCGGGGGCATTTATGATCAGTGACCATTTTCAATGTTCACATGTACGGAAACATTTCCCAGGCCCAGTGTCAAATGTTATGACTGGAAGAGACGCAGTGGATTAATACTTTTTTTTGTGTGTAAAAAATAGTTAAATTACCTACTGATTCTACATTGTTCAAATGCTTTTAAATAAATTTGTTGGGGTGTTAAGTGTCGCTAACCCGCTTTGCTGGCCTACAATAATACTGCCCATTTGAGCTGTGTATTCACCTTTCACACATGGTCATCGTTAGCAGACCCTTCCTAATCAATGCAGAAAAGTATTCCTGACCCACAATACAGCAAAAGTTGCAAACACCTAAAACTGATGTCCCGTAATTTTTCATTAGTAAAAGCAGAATCTGTCTGGTACATTCTTGTTCTTTTTTTTAAACAGCGATATGGTTATAAAAAGAAGAAAATTACCCTTTCCTGTACCCACAAACAAAAACGGACATTCAGTAGACAGATCAGTTACATTTCCTAACCTAAAATCTTGGGCCTGTTTAAAGCATGTATTTCTATATTTGCACACATTACTGACCTCTCTGTATGGAAACAATGCATGATGGGGGCAAAGGAGGACACTTGGGATGGGCCTGCACCTACCTTATCAGGAGGGCCCTAATTACAGCCGCTTGACTTCCTGCAGAGAGCCTTGTCCGTCATCGGCCGAGCTGGATTGTGTTAAGCCTCGACTAACATGACGAGAGCCCCAGGACAGACATGTGGCCTTCAGATAAGAGGGACAATGAGAAATGGGGCAGGAAACCGGGGGATGGACAGGGCCGCAGGACTCACCCCCGTCAATTGCCACCACTGCTGGGACACTGGGCAGGCTGTTGAGCCTGTTATTATTTATGGGTCCTGACAGTAGCAGAAAGACAGATGAGGTCTTCTTGGGTACTTGGTTCACAGGAATAAATGGGTCTCCAGGGCAGATGATGGAGATGTGGTGTGCATTATACAATTCTCGTGCTTTGAAGCCTGAAAGTTCAAATTCATATCAGACATCTGGTGTTGTAGCTACCTGGGTTGCACTGACATTGGCTGAGTTAGAATCTTCCTGTATAATCTGATGGCTGTGGGCAGTTAAAATGTATGGATGTTTATAAATAACATCCTGAAGATGTTTTTCTTCTTTTTTTGTCTCCTAGAGAGCATGGTGGCCATACGACTTTGGACATATTTGCGACCATCCAGTCTCAGAGGCAGAAGTTGATGAAACGAAGATGACATACAGGGTATAGCAACAGCTGAAATATCAGATTGTCTCAAAGCCTATTTATTTTTTCCTATTCCAGGTCTTTCTGAAAATCATCTTACATCCCTTTAAGCATAAAGGGGAAATTACTTTCAAATAAATCTCCTTTCAAATGGACTCTCCATCCTATAACAAAGGTATCTCAAAACCAATCCAGAAGATGTATGTGACAGTTTTGACACTAAGTACCAGACTCCTAAATGGGAAATGTAAAAATATTTCATTAAATAAACGCATAAACAAGAGAGTATATAAATAGTGGCTTTGTAGGTTTCGTTTTTAATCACACTTTATGGGTCATGTCATGGTGTGACTGTGTGTGACCACGCCCCCTCGTTGTGAAACCTTGTCTCCTGGTTACTCTGTCTTACTGTTGTAGTGTTCACACCTGGTGATGTTCTGTAGTGCACTTCTATAGGTCTGACTTTTCCCCGTGTCTTGGCCAGTTGTTAATGTTTTACTTGCTAGCGTTTCATCTGCTCATGTATAGTTTATTCTCATGTTCTCTTTTCAGGTCCCTTGTCTTTTTGCGCTTTGTTGGTTCATCTGCCTTTTTCCCTGTTTGCCTTTTGGATTTTGATTTCTGTTAATAAACTGGATCTCTGCAGTTAGACCTTCCTTTAAACCATCAAAAAAGTAATTTCCCTTTGGAATTAATAAAGGACTGTTTAAAAAAAAGCTGACATGAGTTTATGCTGTGTTTTTGTATTCTCACAGATACATGTTTCAGGACAATTTGTGACTATCAATTGCCTTTTGAGTGTGTCTGTTTGTGAGAGTAAATGTCCAATCCTGGGATGGGATCTAGGCTACCTCTGCCTCTCACACCACACCAGCCATCCTGACCAGGACAACCAGGACAAGAGGCTGGAAAATAAAGAAACACAAAACTGGTTATATCTTACGCGCATCAGCAAGAGCTGGTGATACGAATAACGTTCATCTGCTACTCCAGCCAAGGGCAAGGCTGCAGACTACAACTGAGGGCATACAGCTAAAAGTTAAACATCAGTCCAGGCAAAAGCACCTCGGTCTAATGAAGAAACAGAAGACAGGGTGCTGGCACGGAGTGCAGAAAGTTTACATTCTGAAGATGTGAGGAGCGAGGGCACTGGAGCGGTGCTGGGATGAAAGGTGCAGCTGAGCCGGCCGTATAGATTTACATCCACAGAGGGGATTAGAGACACCTACTTTCAGCTTGGAGGAGCCTCTTTGAAGTTTGGCGAAGGAGAGGAGCGATCCGTTTGCCAGAGTCCCGCTTGGTTTCTGGTGGGAGTCTTCCCTTAATCCCTTTTCCCGTTCTCACCTTCCGCCTGATCCACTGCAGCCACTTATCCGATCGGCTGGGATCATTATTCGCCCTGGCCGAGGGGGCTCCCCTTTATTAATTTCTGTAAGAAGATTACAGAGTGCTTGTTTGTTGTTGTTTAAGCATCTGATTTCCCTAAGCCTTTTGTTTCATGCACTGCTTTACACTGTAATACCCTCAATTGAATTTTGGTTTAGGAGGGGATCTAGCTGACCCTCCAACAGGGCTTCAAATGGTACAGGAGGGCATGAGGACCCAGGTGTAGGCGTGACTGGGGCTGTTCCAATTGGTGGGTATTTTTTACAGTTCTTGGACCTTGGTGCTTTTTTCTGACTCAAGCCCAGGCTTGATTAAAGATTAAGCATCTCCAAATCTTTGCTCCTTCAAAAGTGGCACCTGTGATATTTCTATCACCTGCAACCCAGACGGAAATTGGGTTTGTTCAGATCGGCAAAATATTTCGGTTTTGTTGTCTCTTTCATTTGGTGTTTCATTAGCAAGGATCGCGTGTTTGGACAGACTCCAGCAGCCCTTGGCTTCACACTTCTCCACACCGTCGTCTCCCACTTACTCATCATCTATCAACCGCAGGCGCACTCTGCGTAATCGTCCCAGTGCATAGAATGCAATCGAAGGATAACTGAAAGGGATTTACAGTGTCTAAGGAATTACAATAAGCATAACACGACTGTGTCTGTATGGAGAAAAAAAACACACACAATATTCTCCACGGTTTTATTCATTTATACTATTCCAACCTGCTAATGCCCAAATTTTTCTATCAAAACATTTTAGACACATTGAGTAAATACATGTGTATATTTAATTTATTATTTTTATTTCCTAATCAGATACTTGTATCTGAATTAGCTTACATAGTACAAATGGTGTTGCATCACGCTGCTCTGTTAGGTTCACCTTTATGGACTGTGAACTGGCAGCTCTTTAGCACAAATCTGTTCTCATTTCTACACATTTTCCCTAGTATCTTCTGTTTCTAGTTAAGTCGTATGGCTCGTTTCTGCTTAATGTGCTTTAATGTACTTTGCGTGACGTTACATCATGCACCTGAGTAGAAACCTATACGCATAAAGAAGTCTGGGCTGACATGCTAAGGAATTCACATTATTTAAAGTAGTTAGAGGCAGAGAATGAGGAACATCAAAGTTCTTCATACTCAAGATGCATTCCCAAAAGTGGCAAATTGAAGTGGCACAATGAGGGAAACGTATGTTTTCTGCGCAAATGTCATTTTTTGACACAAAGTAATAAAAATGCCAATTTAAGGAAAGCAGATGTACAACTAAGCAATCAAAGAAAAAAGTCACACTTTTAATTTAACACTAACCCAGCAACACCCAAAAAGCAGCAAACTTGCTCTTACGGTTAAGGAATTGCTGCATTTTCAGCCCTTACAGTGAAAGAAAGGAAAAAACGGGAACCCGGTGAAGCTAAACTCTGAGCAGTGAGACTGCTTAATGTGTTTTCCAGGTTAGGGACCTTTCTTAGTTCAACTTTCTCAGGCTAACCTGTGTCCAGCATAGAACACATGACAATATGTTTAGTTAAGTGTGGATGTGGGATTGGTGTGGGAGAAGATTTGCACACATGAAACCATCCTCTTAACCACGTATTCCTGGTGAGGGTCACAGGGAAGCCTGGAGCCCATCGGGCAGGGGACACCCAGGGCGGGGCACCAACCCACCACAGGGCACGCACGCACACTATAGGCAATTTGGACACACCAATCAACCTAACCTGCATGTCTTTGGACTGTGGGAGGAAACCAGAGCACCTGGAGAAAACCCACCAAGCACAGGGAGAACATGCAAACTCCACACACACAGACGCAAGGTAGGAATTGAACCCCAGGCCTGGAGGTGCGCGGCGACAGTGCTAACCACCACGCCACCGTGCCACCACATATGAAGCCAGTCTTAGTTAAATTTGTTGGTTAGCCCTACATACGCTACATTCAAATTTAAACTACGGGCGAATGTCACCCTTACTGCAGGCCCTGTTTCAACCGTCATTCATGAGAACAACACCCGACATCCCATAGATGTAGAAGACAACGTCCAGGGTTATGTGAAAGTGATCAGGCCTGGATCTTCTTGTTCAGCTGTGTTCACTGTTAGAACCTGGACAATCCTCAGCTGTGAAGCCAATAACATTTTGTTACAGCTGTGAGTCCATGTGTCCAGAGCCTACAGACACCAGCGTTCTCTCAGTGGTGATGGATTTACAGAACCTTGACATTGTTTTATCCTTCAACAAATTCAAATTGTTTTGAGAAGTAACAGCAGTTTCATAAATATATGAAATTGCAAGTTTTGTAGGGAAAAACACAGTACATATGGTACCTAAACAACGTTCCAATAATGTGCTTTCCAGATATTGCAGTCCTCAGTAAATTGGCAATAAACAAATGCTCTTGCCACATACAGGAACTAAAAATAAAATGCAACACTGCAGAATTGCTTTCACTGGCAGGAAAGTGCTTATACATTTAAAATGCAATATAAAAAATATGGGCAGATACACATAAGCACATAAAAGTAAAATGAATAAGATAATTATAGATTATCCTTTACCCTTTTATCACATAATGAAATGTTTTTGTGATTAATTAATGTACACATTTTACACTGCTTTTACTTGCAATATTTCTCATTAGAAATGAACCTTTACATTAGCAGACATGTATCTGATTTTACCAACAATAGTTTTAATAAGAACAACTTGGGGTTGTCACTAGAAAGCGGCACTATTTTGGAAATACCAACTATGAAGAGGTCACCTCCTGCTGTCATATGTAGTGCACAAGGTCTGTCAGTCAGCTACCCCCCCCTTCTCTACCTTATGCCCCCCAGAGCAGGCAGACCACTGAGCCCAGTTTTGTCTAGGCCAAACAATTCAGACAATTAATTTGACAAAGCGAAATTTAATTGATTGATAAGGGCACAACAGACTGAACTAACCTTCCTGGTTGCGTGACTCTGTCGGGGCCGCCGGCCCCGGTCCGATGGCATCAGGTCTATCATCGGCCGGGCCTTTATCAGCAGTGTGATCAGAGAGGCAGCCCTCTGAGTATCATGGCTGACCTCAGCCTGGGGCCTCCTGTGAAAAAGGGGGGCGTCTAACAGGACCGCAGAGGACATGGCATCGTCAGTCCCATCAAGCGAGGAGGGGGCGGCGTGGGGTGCGTGAGGGGGGCATCGTGAGGTGCAGCAATGGGGAGGGGGGGGCAGGAGGTCGGGATCGATTGAAGGTCAGCCTAAGATTTTCTTTTGTGTTTGTTGACTTTGAAGGAAGGTTTGGTGACATCCAGGCTTCAGGACCCTTAAAAGTTCTGTTTTTAAAAGTGTGCTCCTTGGCAAGGTAAATGAAGATAAATGCAGTCTATTTAAACTAGTGATGATGGAAACAGCCCTGTAAAGCAGGCTGCTGAAATGAAATGCTGAGGCATCTCCTGTATTCCTGGTTTCAATGGCCTACACTTTCTGTATTGAACCTCAGAGGTGTGTGTACAGTGGTGTCCAGTATAAAGCAACAGCAGGTCCAATATCTATCCTCTACCCTCCTTGCTTTGCATAAAGACATACTGCTAAGTCTGAATATTGTGCCCATTTTTCTATTTAACCTTTTTTTTGTCCCAGCAGCTGACCTCATGGGTATAATTAGTAGACAACAACACAGCCATGCAGTAAGAACATCCACAAAGTAAAGCTGCCAAATAAGTAGGCCCCAGTTCTACAAGCACTCAGAGCCTGTGAGTATTGTGGATGACAAGTACTATGTGTTGATAGCCCAATGCATGCTGGGGATTATGTCATAATGCTTAGATGGCCAGAAGGTATGCTGAGGCTTGGGTGACCTCCATCTCACCCATGTACTGCATATGGACTCTTAATGGGGAGCTTGAGGGAGACAGAAATGAAAGGGAAACATCCTTGTAGAAGGAAAGAAGCTTCAGGGGTGCATGAAGGCTGTGGTTCAGTTGGCTGCTAAAGCCACTGGGTGACAGTGATGCCTCTCCGTGATTCTACCAAATTGCACCCCAATGAGAATTTACAAAGCCTCCCCAGGAATTTAGAGAAAGTCGCTGCTTTGCGGCCAACCTGCTGAGACGCACACACACAGCACGGAAGCGCTGGCTCCAGCTGTGGGAAGCCTGTCATCTCCCAGGAAGCGTTAATGCATTCCAGGGAAGTGAGGCCCGAGGCCCTGGCATCCTGGGCCAGTGTAGGTCACAAGAATCCTACAGGTAAACACAACCGCTGGGCAGTGGACGAGCCTCAGTTTGCTTACATGCGTCTTCAAAAGCACTTCCCTTGCTGCTGTCAGACTACAAAATATTTTCAGTTAAAAGAGTCATGTTTCTCACCTGAAATCGCTACCAAACTCCCCCTTTCTCTTAAATGCCACCCTTAACTTAATCCAGAGAAGATACACTGGTCTTCCAACAGTGCTGTTCGGGGCACCAGACAGGCACGGGCATAAAGACAAAAACACTGAGCCCCAACAGGGAATTCAGTCATTATGAGGACACACTGTCATCTCAGCAACACCTCATGTACCAGGCTATTTGATTCTTCAATACCATCGTCTTTCTTTCTCTTTAGACAATGAAAAAATAGCAAAAAATATATATATAGTAATAACTCATTTTTTTGTTGCAAGCTAGAGGACAGTGAGGTCGGTTCCTGCACCTTTTGCTCAACAAGAAAACATCAACCTTTACAAGGAAGCTCCAACCTTTATAAAAACAGGTTTGAACCTGATAGTTCCAATTCCAGCACAATCATAGTGCCCATATTGCACCCGCCCCTTTTCAGATTGTTTCTACACCCCAGGGCGGAGGGTGCTAACTGGATTCCATAATGTGTCGCCCAACCACATGTGATAATAACAAACCCATTTATTTCGCTATTCAAAACAGAGATGCTAAAAGGCCTTTCTTCTCGGAGGTGAAGGCGGGGTGGCACACTGCTCCTCTTCCTCAGATGAAATCCACTTAGCAGATAAATGCATCCACCGTTTATCTAGGAGACGTTCCCACACTCATGGTTTGAAAAATCCGTTTTTCGCTCCCCCAGCGCCAATCGGACAGAATCGGGCACACTTGGGGCTCACCTGGACAAAGGGGTCCAGGGAGTCCAAGTACCTCTGGGCTTATTAGGGTTTGCAATCTCATCCTAGAAAAGTCGTGATTACAACCTGGACAACTTTTTTTTTTAATTTACCCTTTTGTCTGGATTCCCTGGCCTGACAGACTGCCCTGCAAGCATGGCCTTTAATCAATCACCCAGACAATCAAATGTCACTGGCTATGTGCTCCATGTAATTACTTTTGCAATTAAAAATCAATCTCTAGTCACCCTGTCTAATTAGTGGGATGGGCAGATTTTCATCATGATTGATTTTATAATAAATATTGACTTGATACTTCATAATTTTGCATCGCTCTTTTATTTTTGCACTTTGTGTGATTTCAAAAATACACAAAAAGTTAAGATTCCAAGACAGATCCCAGTGATACTGAAAGAATTTAGAGTATCGATCCAGTTCTCATGAACAATGGCCTGAAAATAGTTTAGCTTCTGCTAGAGTCCAGCTGTCCACTCTTTGGTTGATTTAAAAAAAAAAAAGCAAACATGGGAAACATGGTAGACAGAAAGCTGTCCCATTTATTACAATGTAATTTCCCAACAAAACAAGCTCGTACAATGGAGCTGAACAGCTAACAGAAACATGCCTGCTAGAATAAAAAAATATATAATAAATAAATAAATACATTTCAGTCTTAACACTGATATGAGAATACAGGAAAACATGGTACATTTCAGGACAGCATGAAGGGCTTAACATAAGCTTTCTCAGTCATCTAACTGTGTTTTTTTTTTCAAGAGTGCCGTTCCTGTAAAATACATTGTGACGGTTGGGGATCCTGCCAACAGAAAAATAAATAAATAACAGTAAATAAGAGGTTGTGTGTTCTTGACATGCTCACATGCTTAAAAGGATTGTTACTGTCGACAGACAGGCGCGTCTGTTTGGACAATATCATAATGACACGTCGGCCTCGCGCAGGGCTCGCTGCGTGACAAGCGTGCCTGTTTCCGGCGTCGCGACGCCTGTCCTCTCCCTCACACCTCGCGTCAAATCCCCGGGAGGGCGGCCTCCGGTGACAGTACCGTAATGGTGATGTATAGACCGGTGTCCGGGCGGGCAGCTCCATCACACTGGCTCCTTTGAGTACCTCTGTGCAATTCCACGCTGGTCTGTGTCAGCCTTCTTTGAATTCTCTCAGAGAATGGCACCAGGCCCTCGAGGAGCGGACCTTGTGTGAACCCACACATATGTCCACAGAGTGCCACCAGTTTGGGCAGCAACAGGTATCGTTGTTGCGGCAGTAGAGCCTGGGATACAGGAGCCAAACAGCAGGACTTTTTTGTCAATCACCCGGAGTCCTGAGGTTTCCCTTTGCAAAGATTCAGCACTAAGTTGAGATATGGCGTCCGCTCCCCATCTGTTGACTAAGCAAACAAAGAGCTTTTGAGAGACATTAATATTTTTGCTCTGTGGTTTAAATTTGGAACATTTGGACCCAATTATGCAGAGATATTATCTACTTGTACCATCATCCTCCTAATTTAATAGAAGATGCTTCATTCTGTATCTGTGGAAATGGCTCTGATGGATGCGTTTGCATTTGTCTGGATAATCTTGTTGCTCAAGACAGAGAATACTGTGTCGTCCTGCCCTCTTTGAAGAGCGGGCTTTTCCTTTGAAATTCGGATCCTGCTCAGAACAGCCCGTAAAGCCCCAGCGAGCATGGTGAAACGATTACGGATTGCTACTCGTGCCACGCAGGGGGCACGGCAGAATGCAGACGGCATGCTGCGCTCCCTTCCTGCCACCCGATTGGCCGGGCCCCTCTCACTGATCACTTGTAGGATAGTGCTACAATAGACATTTCCCTGTGCACAAAGTAATAAGGGCAGCACTTATCGCGTATTGCCTCCAGCCACTTGCAAAGGAAATGAGAAAAGTCCAGTGGAGCTGAGAAGTAATTAATCATCATAGAGTAGGCCCCGTCAAATCGGAGGGTCTCTCCAGCTGATAATGCTGCCCAGCACAATTTAGACTGATGGAAATTTGATTTCTTTTCACCTCTGGCAAAAAAAAAAAGAATGAAAGGGGGAACAAAAAATAAAAAAGAACCAGAAAAATGGGAAACCAACCAATGTCTTTAATGATTGCTTGCCCCTTTTAAACCCGATGTCCTTATCAAGCTTCGGTGTCTCGATCAATACAGTTTCTCAACAGCGTTCCAGAAATAGCCTAGGCCGTGTTAACAGGCAAGACCAGCGTGCTCACACACACGCATACACACACGTACATTCACACACCCATGCGTACATACTCACACACACACACACACACACACACACACACACACACAGGATTGTTATTAATGGGCAGTCTACTGTTTGATGTGTGTCTGTTCGTTTTGTCAGCACAAATAATTGAACGATTTGATGAATGCGACCCAAAATATATTTGATACAGATTAACGAAAAGATTCTCGTGCTTTTTTCTGCGAATTCATTTTAGCGCTGGCCACACTGCTGCAGTTTTGATTACCGTATACAGCCGAGGGACCCTCTTGTTTGGCTGATAATAAAAACTCAACTCCCACTGAGACAATTGACTTCTGAATATTTCACTAATCTTTAGAACTCATCTCATTCTTTTATTCTAAGTACCTGTGTGTATGTGTGTGTGTGGTAGGAAGGGGTGGTAGCTATCTGAAATGTGGGTTCTGTAGAGATAACATTTTTTTAACTGTACATTTTTCCCTTTACTGTCCGTAGAACCAATAAAATAGGTAAAAGTGTATAACATTTAATACTAATATAAGCAATTTATTGACATATCTACAAGGATAATAATAAGTAATTTATAACCACTTATTTCACTGTAATATAGCAGTAATACATGGAGAGCAGGGCCCTTGGAAAAAGCAAATTGTATGAAACCTCTGTACTCTTATACTATTTGGTAGAGGAACTGGGAGGGGAAAACATGTCTCTCTTTGGGTGCTGGACCAGCTAGGAGTGACACGCCATTCCAACAGGTGAGTACAGAGTGTGCTGCAGCACACTCTGAGGCTGTTATCCCATTGGCACAGAGTCATATGAATGGCATCCATTCGTAAAATCTGGACATGCGATGTTGGGGAACTCAAGATTTTTTCTTCCCTGTAATCAGAGCTCCGTCATGATATGGGACAGTGGTTACTCCAGCAAAGTGCAGGGTGTGTGTATATGAACAAACCAGAGAAGGTTTGGCTAAGTGGCTTTGGAAATATGCCAAATTAGGAAAGGCAGAGCAAGCCAAAAATGCTTTTTTACAGGAACATTAGAATAATCTTAACAATGCTTTATTATTATAGTATGTTGGGCACTTCACTGTGGAATAGGAGTTGTGGTGGTTTGAGAGGAGGAAAATCAGGGATCGACCTCAGTTAACTGTTGGTTTTCTTGAACTTTCTTCAGGTGTTTGTTGAATGTGGCTTTATTTTTTCTGACAAAAGGTAGACTTGGGAGTCTCAAATAACATTTTCAAATTTTATTCCTATTCAGAAATCCACTGATTTTTGGATTTTGGTGAATTTTTATTTTGCCTTTACACCTCTTGAGTTTTCATATAAAAAATGTTTTATTTAAATTTTTTTGCCTGTTTTTACCCATTAAATTTTTTGAAATAGATATTCTTTAGTATTGAATCTTTAAATGTAATTTTTTTTAATCCTTTATGGAGTTTTAAACCCAAAATTTGGTAAAAAAAAAATTATAAATAAATAAACTGGGTCTGGTAAAACCTCTAAAAGTGGATTATAATGTACTTACTGTTTCAGATTTATTTCCTCTCCCTGTATGTTATACAAACACACAAACACAAACAAAGGCAATCAAAACAGGTCAGTGTGCCAATGCTCACAATCCGTGTTTCTGTTCACTTGTACAGAGGAATTCTCATGATGCATGCAGTAACAATACTGTAACTGTTTATTACAGCAAATTTCCATTATTGTAAAAGTGTTGTCTGCATTAATCAATTTAACAATAATTTCAAAATTAAAATTAAATATTTGCTGCTGTGTACAGACTATAAGGAGCCTGTGTACTATTGTGTATAATGTTTTATAGTATATATAAAACATATATGTGTGTGTCTGTGTGCGTGTGTGCATGTGCATGCGTGCGTGCGTGTGTGTGTGTGTGTGTGTGTGTGTGTGTGTGTGTGTGTACTAAAGTAGAGGGAAGGTTGGTTTTCTACGTTAACTTAAAAATGCCAGTATGACTGAATTCTGAGACTCTGAAGCCACTAACTGCAAAACCAAAAAACCAATTGTGCAAAAGTGGGATTCAGAAAGATGTTACACAGACTCAACAGCAGGAGCAGTGACCAAAAGTGTGTAGGATCACATCTGTTGAAGGCTGCTATAGCCTTGAGTGGCTAACCTTGGCCCTCATTACTTAGTTGAAGCACCCAGGTATATAAATGGCAACAGGTGAGAAACTGTAAGCTGTGTGTGTTGCTTAGGATAAAAGGCTCAGCTGAAGGATGAAGGCAGAGCTGAATGTTTCTCGTGCACTTTCAGAAACACATTTCAAAGCCAGGTTATTTGCAGATTGGGTGTTGGGGACAAATACAGAGTGGTGACTCGAGAGAGGCCAGCGCGATAACGGCAGCAGAGCGAGCAAACACGACGGCCCACCAGCGAAAGGAGAGATGAAAGCAAGAGTGCCGGCGTGTTGTAGAGCGGGTGCTGCGGGCTCCTTATCAGCCGGCTGGACTTCGGTGGGACCTACAGGCACAAGTGGCAAATGCTGGCAATACTCAAAAGGACTGTACCTCACAGTTCCCCCCCAACCCCAGTCCCAGTGGGTAACACTAAGATAATGTGATCGCAGAACTCATACGCACCCAGCTGTGCGACCTCGCGGCAGCAGGACAGGTTGTTTGGACGTGGGAGAGCTGGAGAGCTGGGAACATCACAGTGTCTGAGTCAAATCTGAGGAGTTCACAGAGAGTTCTCAAGTTAGCGACAGTCTTTGAGCCACTGGGAAAACAGTGTTCCATACTGGGACTGGAAGTCCAGCAGTTTATAGTAAAACATACATGACAGAGGAAATGTTTTTTCTTTACGACATGCATTCATTAACTAGACTAGAACACGCTATAAACTAAGTTATGAGGTCAATATATTGTATGTAGTTACACAAGTACAAACATCTAAAAAATGCTTCACAAACGACAGCATAAAAGTCACACAGAACATGACAAACACCAAGAAGTGGAATTCATTTTGTAATTTATTTATTTATTTATTTTTTTGCAAAACTGCATCTCTGGGTCATTTACTAAACAATTAGGTGATTCAGATGACAGATTAAAGCCAGATTGGAAGTGACTGCAAAAACAGGATAATGTCCCTCTAATCAGTCCGGTCTGAGAAATGCAGATTGTGAAATTTTCCAGCGACTTCCTTAGAAAAGCGCACTTCACTTCTGATTAGGCCTGAGTACCCTTCCGGAGGAGCAAGGCCAAGATGCCGGTGCAAGAACCAGTGCAAAATGTGCTGCAGCTAACCACGTGAAAACCACAGGCCCCGAGTGTGACCAATGGGCTGGGGGGGGGGCTGTAAGAGGCGGAGCCTGGTGGGCAGAAGACCTAGAGTGGTGGGAGGGGCAAATGGAGTGACAAGTTTAAGATCAAGAAAGTAAACACGACAGAATTGGGGAAATGAGCTTCAGGTTCAAAATAAGGAAGGACTGTCGTTTCCCGGCTGGAAATAAATGAGGAGGATGCTGGATTTACGTCATGTACAAAGTTTCTAATAAAACCATTCCTTTATTATGCCAGGTAATGGATTTGAGAAGCAGCATTACAAAAGGTTAAATGTGGAACAGATGTAAGGCATAAAGTACAGCGCGATCAAAGCACAGGTTCCTGGTATAGATACGCCAGCAAATGATGATAAATCGTTCCCAGCAGAGATGGTGAGCTGTGTGCCGATGTAACAGCACACAAGAAAAGGTGCTGGGGGGCTGGTCAGAAAGAGCAGGAGTGAGGGGGGGGCTTTCAGAATCCAGGAGCCAAAAACAGATGTCCAACCTCATTGGGAAGATCCCCAGCAGAAGTCAAAGCTGTTCAAGCTGCCGCGGCCGATCTGAAGTTCGAACAATGTGTGACTGATTTCATGACCGTCCAATGATCATGACGTTTCACTATGATTTTTATAGACGCGTGTCTTGTTCTCTTTCCTGGATGAAATCATTACCATGCACATTTTTACCTTTATCTTTGAAAGATATATAATCCCTGAGCTGAACTTCACTGTGGAAGATCAAAAGCCATACAAAAAAAACTGGCAGAAAATAGTACTAGAACATGATTTCACTAAAAAGACTTGTATGCATATGTCCAAACTCTTCTCATATATACCTGTTTCCCTCACTATCTACTTGTGAATAATAAGCTAAATACATTTGAATGCAGTATTTGTTATGTTTAACATTAATGATGCCTGCTCTGACATCATCATTCTGAATGGAAAATTATAATACCATTATATTATTGTTGCAGGATGCAATGACACAAGTTAACATCATGTTCCATTTTCTTCTCCCTTTGGAGGTCATGGTTTAAAAAGTAAATATTGATAATAATTTCATGATGACCAATATATTAGAACCAGGACTCCAAGAAATAAGTATTGTTTGACCTGCGATAACAGTTCTGCACAGCTATAATTCTTTTTGAACAAGCTAAAACCATCACTCAGGATCACGCTCTGAGCAAAAGCAGACTTATTTGTGCACTTGATGAACTATGACCTGTCACACATTTTGATGGGGGGGGGGGGTGTTACTCATAAGGGGGTTGTTGTTGACCCTGCCAGCAGGGTGGCGCTGTAATAATTCAGTCTGGAACTTGTTAATAAATCACGGTGCTTTTCGTTGTACTTTAGTATCTGTTTATGCCTCTACAAATGGAAACCCCACTGGCCGCTATTTGGAGAAGCTGCATTCCTACTAGACGATTAGTTCAAGGTGGGCAGAGCCCAGCCCCCTCGCCCTTTTCGCTGCCCCTCCCCCGGTTCCCCCGTTCTGTGTTTTGTCTCCCCTCGTTGGCTTAAAGCAGTACGGACACATGTAAGCAATAAGCCCCAAGTCCAGAGTATAGCTAGGCCTAAAAACGAGGAATGCAGAACCAAACTATAAAATAATAATGGGCCAGAAGGAGACCGAGTGACAAAGCAGCGAGGGTGGGGGGCATACAGTCTGACACATCTGCAGGAGGGTCGTGTAGGGCAGAGGGTCGGGGGGGGTCTTGAGGCCTTGCCCTTCCCTGACCCCCCCCTCCTCCCCAACAAGTTGTCAGAAGCACAACAAAACTGAGCTGGCAAGAGATCAAAAGGGCGAGACGTGAAGAGCAGAGGGCAGCTTGACCTGAGCGCTGAGCTTCAACTAAGCCTCTTAAAGCTAGTGAGGGAGTCGAAGGGGGAGATAAAACACTGTCAGAAACGTCCTTCTGTCCCTACATCCCCAATATGCGACCTGTACAATCAGTAATACAACAGGCATTTTTGTTAAAATACTGATGGGACATCATATCTGGCAGTGATGATTTCAGTGCGAGGTAAATGAATCCTCTTTATCAGGTTGATACTACATCAAAAATGTCCATAACTTTCAAACGCAAATTACAGTCAGCAAAATAAAACCAGGAACTGGGTTGCTCATTTTGGGCCAGTGCATTTAAAAAGCTTCTCCAAAAAGTCACGAGTTCTTTACAAATTTTTCACTGAAAGAAAAAAAGTACTACAAATTTTCATGGGAAAAATGTATTTTTGGATGAGAAGTGGTGT
This sequence comes from Chitala chitala, assembly GCA_025773905.1. Taxonomy (NCBI): domain Eukaryota; kingdom Metazoa; phylum Chordata; class Actinopteri; order Osteoglossiformes; family Notopteridae; genus Chitala; species Chitala chitala. Next base: position 4,360,665 of record JABJVR010000007.1, on the reverse strand, counting down.
GAAGTTTTTATTAGTATTATTTATTAAAAGCACACACTGCTTTAGTTTAAATTGAAATGAGAATGAATTATATAAACACTATAACATAACTGAGAGAGCTCTGAAGAAAAGTCCTGAGCCCCATAATGCAATGGGGCTAGATGGGTCCACTGTGGGAGCAATGCTCTCTACAGAACCCCATTCAGGGAATGCATGAAATGAATAGTGACACCATGTTGCTTTGTCAACAAACAAGGCCTGATTGATGAAGACAAATGACCCAGGTAACAGCCATCATTGTCTGTTTCTCAAGGCCTCTCCTGACTGCTGCTTCAGCTGATATGGTTGTCCGGTCTGCTACATATTGTACCACTCCTGATAGCTTAGCATCACAATACAAATTTGTTATATCTTAAGAGTAACTTTCACATCCAGATTCAGTGAATTTAACCTTTACCTGGCTTTCATATCCAAAGTCACGGAGAGCCCTACCTCAATGCCCAGCTGAGGATCCTGATCAGGTAGCCTTGCCCCCACATCTGGCTACAGTGCTACATATATTATCTTTGCCTGCACATTCAAATACTGATTTCAGAGAAACCTAAGATGTCTGTATATTTATTCCCTTCAAATTCTATGTTAAAACTGAGTGTTAAAACTAATAGTACATAAACAGAAACAGGGAAGGTTAGCGAAGGCCTCTCAAAACCTAACCAAATTCAAAAGCAAAACGTTATCATTTTGTCATCATCACCTCCCCATTTTCCTTTAATTGAGAATTCACAGATTTGATAACAATTTTACAAGCATAAAAGCTCTTTTAAATTGGTCTGGACATTGTCGATAACTCTTCTGTAATTTAACTACACTGCTTTATCAAGCTATAGTATTGCACATCATATGGAGTTTAATTCAGTTAAAAATACTTTATAAAATCAAGCTTTAGATGTTAAAGATTTTAGTTAAATTTTTGCAGTGTGGGTTCTGTCTTGAAAAAAACACAGCTATAGAATTTTAAAATTTGCTACATATAGTTGTCTGGTAAAGGGATCCCCTGTGAAATTAAATTATTGCTATATATAGGACAATTACCTTATTTACCTAATGATTTATCAGGCAAAAAGTATATTTTTGTTATCTTGTAATATAAATTAAATTATTAGATTTACCCAAATAGCTAGAGTACTATCATATCACTGCCAGTCAAAAGTTTGGACACGCACAATTAAATACCTGTTTAACCTGAAGAGGACAGAGATGGTAAGACAGCCAAGTGCTCAGCATATGTGAGAAGTCTTTCAAGACTTGGAAGAACATCTCAGGTGAATATTTAATGACAATTGTTCAGAGAATGCCAAGAGTTTGCAAAGCTGTAATCAAAGCTACTTAGAATTATCTAAAATCCAAAACTGTTAATGTAAGATTCCACATAAGTTTTTCTGCAACTGTTATGACTTCACTTCTAAGGTAAAAAATGTGATTTGTAAAATTAAAGCACTTTTTGTAGTGATATATTTACCAATACATATCACATCATACATGGACATGCACTCTCTCTGCGGCATTGCTGATGCCACCTTCAACAACTGCAGATCTTTCAGTTCACATTTCCTTGTTCGAAGCATTTTCATTTCTCTGTCTTTTTAGGAAGTAGATCCAAATTTTTTAAAACTGATAACTTTGCTTCTTTTTGTAATTTCAGAGAGGAGCAGTGGCTTAAAGTGTCGCTAAACCAGTGTAGCTATTCACCAAGCAGAATTTTAAAAGAAGCGAGGTAGTTGTGCAAATTAATTAGCAACACACAAGAACAGAACAAAACTGGAGCATTTCAGGTAGAAGTTGAGAACCATTTCCAAAGCAGGGCAGACTAAAATAAACTGAAACGCTGTATTTCTCCGAATTCTGAAAAACTCAACAATGAATATGACATGATTTTTAATGCCATATTAGTTTGTTAAATTTTGCAAGAACCCCTAAAATGTAGATTTTGAGACTTAAGGAGAGCCCAGATGGTGCATTACTGGGCTCTGGCCTCTTTATGTCCTCTGTCTTTTGGGGACTTGAGAAATATCGCACAGTCTTACCGAGCTGGGATGCTGTTTTTACATCTGCTGTGTATTTTGAAACAGACAGTAGTGCCGATTCGTGTCTCTTCACACCCGAACTTCTTCACACCTCGTCGCTATGTTTATCTGATCTGCATTTCGGAGAAGTGTAACACAGAAGGTCTCCAGTACAGCTGGACACTTTACTAAAGTTAATTTATTATACCGACTGTTCTCTTATAGAAGCGCCCTTCAGGCCCTTGATTCAGACTACTGCAAGTCCAACACCCCCGTTTAAGTGCCAAACTGCCATTTTGTGTTGTCGGGGGTCTCGCCGGTGAGTTTACTAAAGCTCAAAGCTAATGGAAAGAAAACGTACAAGTGCGGCACTGGTGCCCTGAAGCAAGCACGTGCCTTCCTGGCAAATTTGAGTCAGGGCTGCCCTTTAACATCTAAGGACAATGTCAAGCATTGTTTCACTTCGAGCTCGAGAGGAATTACAGTTGGGTCCCTGTTGGCTTGATGTGTTAAGCAGACTCGTGGAGCATTTAAGACAATCCATTTATCATTGGAAATAGGAATAGCTTTTATCAGCAAGAAGGTACATCAGGAATTAGTTTGCACAGTAAATGAGGGGAATGACAAGTAATAAAGTAGATAACAATCTATACACTGGGAATAAGTCACAGACGAGGCGCCGTTGTCCTTTAAGGCACAGCAAAGCAGAGTTAAGCTGCCAAATCAAGACTATCGCTTAACTAGAGGAAAGAGCGTTCCCTTGCCAACGCTCTAGCACTTCACTTCAGCACTGCACACTAAATAAAAGACAAACAGAAACAAGGACAAATCTGTTCTTCTGCATTATCTGCCCAGAACACTGATTCTCAGCTGGGTGCTTAGATAGCTCAACACTTCATGCTCTGTCCCCTGAAGGGCTGGTTGTTCACATGTATTCATCAGGAAGTACTACAATACCCAGAATCCATGAATGATGGTTATCCACCATAGGTAGAGCCTTGATTTCTAATTAATTGGTTTATTTGTTGTCTACATCTCATGTACTGTGTGAACACAATTTGGTTAATGTCAACTGTTGTAAACAATTGGGAAGTGTAAGTCACATCTCAAAAGTGCTTTAAAAAAGAAAAAAGTTAAACCACAAAATGACAGAATGTAACAGGATATGACTGAAGTCAGTCTAATTTAATTAGTGCTTTTAGTAATTAATCTAACAGTCAATCTGCATTTTTATTATTAACTAATTCCACCAATATTTTAAATTACAAATAAAGCATGAATTTGTATCTTTGGAGTAAGTGGCTCTTATTAGACCATAATCATTACTTTAAAAATGCGTATTATCCCGACTCGTGCTGTAATATGATGATGTAATGGTTTAATAATTCACTTCCATCTGTCTCTGCTGTGCCACAAACTTCTCCGGCAGCTTAAAGCACCACTTCCCGCTCAGCTGTGAAGCAGGACTACACAGTCTTTGGAACGCCAGGGGCAATGGAAGTTCTCGGTCACTAACACCTCGCTCTCACTGCACGCAAGAGAGGGGGCAACCGCACGGAAAGGGCCTGGGGAGGGGGGAGCTGGGGTGTTTGAGGCTGGCGGGGGCAGTTTTCCAGCAGCTCCAGAACCAAGCGTGGGCAGAACAGGCAGCCCAGCAGAACGTCGCTCCACGCTGAGTTCGACGCGTCGCCTCTGCCCCGGGCAAAAATAAACAATTAAAATTAAACAAAATTAAATAAACGAGGGAGCGCTCACACCTGACCTGCAGCCCAGCACGATGTTTCCTTTGCAGGGAACCACAGGCCACTGCAGTCTCCCCTGCCCTGAAGCACACCTCCATCTGTTTTGTCAATTTAATAAATAATGCGGGTCGTGAGCTAGAACGTGGAGCGGGGGCCTCGCCGCGGGCTGGGGGGATTAGGAAACTGTAACACACAGCTGCCAAACGTGAGGTGTGAAGCTGGACAAAAAACAAACTATAAGCACTCCGGCAGATTTCACCTCTGACCTCCACTTGACAAACCGGTTGGGATTGGGTTGCAGGGAGAGTGCATGGTCACTCTCCGCTGTGTTTATTCAACCTTAAGATCACTTGTCTCACAGTATAGTTAAAAAACAGTAAAATAAATTAAAAACATGACTGTACTTATGTGTAATACTTTTGGATACTTAGACCTTCTTAAAGAACTTAACAATGTCCATGCTCTGCCAGTGGTTTGTTTGGCAGTTTGTAATCCAGAGAAAAATTGCATGGATAGCTGTGTTTGGTTCTACTTTGTTCATCAGTAACAATAAAGCTTCTCTTACACCATCATCAAAGGATCTCAGTACTTTAGTTCACTTGACACTGGGTAGGTGACTGGCACATGCAGATACTGTCAGAGTTAGAGAAATCTAAATGTGTATTCATTTATTTTTTAACAATATAGCAACGGCAGGTGTAAAAAGTTGACAAAAATGGCCAAAGGTTAAATAAAACAATTCAAAGATACTGTAGCTTGATCCAAAAACAAACAGTGAGGTCTTTCCAAAATGGAAATCTCAACTGGTACAACTTTTTGCACAGTCACAAGCTGAATGCTAAAAGGCAACAGAAAAGTGCAAAATGGATGTCAAGAATGGTGAAGTCCACCACAATGTAGAAAAAAAACATGGCGATGAGGACCAGGGTGCGACTTGAGGTAGCAAGTTCAGCTCACAAAAAGAGAGTTGACGAAGGACCTGGCTACAGATTCAAAAACTGAACAAAAAGCGACTCTATTAATAGCTTCTACCTTTCCACATGTACGGCATTGTTTATGTTGGACTTTACTGCTCATGTGTGAACATCAACATTTATAAACAGTTCCATTGAGTCCAATTTCCTTTACATCAGCAATGTTGTTTCACATTTTGAATGCGGCGACTGAAGTCTACCAATTTCTAGGTTTGTCTTTGGAGTAGATCCACTGGTATGGCTCTCTAGGGCAATACTCAAGAAGCCTCAGCCTACTTCCTTTTTTACCCCATTACATTACAATGACTTTTTATATAAACACTGGGAGAAAAGCCAGGCTGGGTCAGCTTTGCTAACCAGAGTACACCACACAATGCACAGCAGTCTGCTGTGTAGAGGCTAGCCGACCAGCTAACATGACTGCAGCCCCCCTACCCCAAAGGAAAACATACAGGGCTGCTCACTGGTGATTCCAGCATGACGATTATGGTATTGAACCTCAGACTTCAGGCTGATGCCACTCATTAAGGATGATAGGAATGTTTCAAAAGAGGGCCCAGTGGGCATCAGGCCCAGGCTGCACACTGTGATGGCATTCCTGTGGTTTTAGGAGTTCCCCATTGGACGGGCAGCGTTTGTGCCAGCGCGGGGAGGAGGGCAGAGCACACGTGTATCCCCTGCTGTGTTTTATTAGACAGATATAAAATTAACAACAGTCAGGAGTCATAACGGTGAGCCAGGTTGGTTCCAAGACAAATTCCCAATTTGAGGTCAGCTGTAGAGTCTAATAAAAATTTACAACCCACTTAAAGAAGAGCTGCTTCTCTACAAGAAACAAACTTTCCTAATTAATGATCAAATTAATATCCTTGGGTGTTTTAACACCACTCCTGCTTGGCACAAGGCTGTGTTTAATGGAAGACTCAAAGCTGGCCTAACAAGTATTGACATAAATCAATAAAAATCTTGCTGTGAAATTTTCCTTCAGGAGGTCCCTAATAAGAAGACTGTAAAAGTTCTACTCGTAACAGAAGAAAAATGACCTAACTTTGACATTAAACTTTACGCTACCCTATAGCCCAAGTTGAATATGAAACATGTCGTGTGCGTTACATGGTGTCAGAAGGTGACAGCCAGCATGGCTGCTGTAGAAGAGCTGGCACTGAGCCTCCTCTGTCAACCGGTAAGTGTTTGTGGGCTGTGGCAGGGCTGAAGGTGATGAAGCCTGTGGTGTTAAAGGCCTGCTGGTCACATATCCGTCAGGGCTTGGTGGAAAGATGGAGTTCCCACCTCAAGCTCTCCCCTAATCCCTGGATTCTGTCCCTGAGAACAGTGGACCAGTGTGTGAACCCTAAGGAGCGTTCGCGCCTTGGAGTGCTAAACTGTTTTCCACCAGCAGCTTTTTTACCTGGGGTCACAAAGGAAAGGCTCACTTTCATGCCAGTAGGACGTTTTCTCACCTTCTGCTCAATGAGTTGGTGAAATGGAGAAGGCAGCGCGGGACAGGCGTTTGAGCAACTTTAGGAATGACAAAGTTCTGCTAAGAGTGTTAACCTTTGGTGTGTACACATTGCCGCTCTTTTTCAGATGTGGGCAACGGACAGTGGAGACAACCTGAGGATGAGCTGGGTGGCTGTGACAAAGCTGCCGAAACAACAACCTCCCTTCTTTCTTTCTATGCAGACAGTGTTCTTAGTGAGAATTTTTCAAACACAATGTCACATCAATGGAAGTGGGAGGCATGCGTGGTTTTGGGGGGGGGGGGGGGGGTTGGTTACCCTGAAAAGGGACCAGCTCAGAGATAAGGGTCGCAGAAAACCCAGCAGATTAGCGCACCTTCAAAGGTCCATGACAGCACATTAAGCCCGTGCATGGTAAACAAATGGGGATGAAGTCAAAGAGAAGGGGCTTTTCACTGCTGCTCTGGCTGATCCCTTCTTCCCCCTGACCCGCCCTCGCCAGTGTCCACCTGCAGATAAGATCAGCGGAAGATTAGGCTCCAGTATCACAGATTAAGGGAAAGGGCTTTTGCTTTCCTTTTCTCTCGCTGGAGACTCTTTTAAGTCATATTCTTTGCTCACAAAACTTGTGAAACACACAGCCGTGTACATACATTCGCACGTCGTGTGCACACACACACACACACATACGCACTCTAGTCTCAGTCCAAGCCACAGGTCTGAAGATAATATTACTACTACCATTTTGTAACCCGTAAAAGCAAGGCCTACTTTGTTTGGCTGCCAGCAGGGTTTTTGAAGTAAGGTGAAAAGTGAATACAGAGAAAGTGGTCACCAGCAATTAATTAAAACTGTACAATGCATAGAAGTAACAGTCCTCCATCCCACTGACTCCCAGAGTAAACACTAACCATTAACAAGTGCTAAGCCTGGGGTGAGAGTTCAATGCTAAAAGAATCAGATAATTAATGACCCTTAGATCTATTGCAGCCCTGTCAGGAGGAGTCCTTGAATTTTAAGTCACCAGCCAACACAAAGCAAGTGTCTTAAAAGACTCGTCACAGCGTGTAACAAAAATAAGCCACTGACCATAATTAAAGAGTGCAGAGATAAGATTTGAAATCATAACGCGAACACAGCCGAGCCATAATTCTGACTTAATGAAGAGGCAGTGTGTGATAAGGCAGCACAGAACCAGCTCCATCTGTCGTTTCTCAAAAACTAGTCATTAAGTGTCTGTCAGTGGCGTTGTCACCGAGCCCCGATTTTAAGGCCCGCCCCTGGCTACCACCCAAACTCAGCCAAAGAGCACACAAAGCCTGTCTGCTCGTGGCATCCCATTCCATTTCTACCTGTACGTTTTTGGATTTATAACTAGGGGGACTGATGACGCCACCCCCCACTCCAGTAGACAACATACTGCCTTTCTCACAAGCACTTCTATACGTTTTTAATTTCCCTTGGCATGTTCCCTCTTATGTAGACACAATTATTTGTACACAGAAGTGAAGCAGATATATTTCTGACCGATGATATCAGCACAAGAGAAGACAGAACTGTCAGAAGGCGCTACCTGCAAGGCTAATCACTGGGCCTGCACGTACTGTTTTTATATACATTCCCAATATGTTACACACATCTTAACTAAAATGTGTAATACACTTATTTTTAACAATGTACCATATCCCAGTTGTATCACTAAAACACAATATTATAAACTTTGTCACTTCATTCTGTAATGATCCAGCAATAATGCATACTGATTTTTCCATAGAATCGCCAACTTCAGCTTTTTTTTTTTAATTCATTAGACTTGCATTGGAAAACATGTTGGGTAGCTTTGGCTCTCCCTGCAGTTAAAGAGAGATATCTTCTAGTTCCATCCTTGAACAGTTGCTCTCCCTGTTTGCCGTGGTGAGAGGATGGTGGGGGGGGGGGTAGAAAATGCGTTCTCCTGTACCCACTGGGGCCCCATGCTGCAAGGGAAAGAAGCAGGCAGAATCGGGGGTCTTCCACAGAGCATCTTTGTGGTTCACATGCAAATGAGCTAGAGGGAGAATAACAACACGGGGGATAAAAAAACAAGTTTGGAGGTGGGGGGTGGTGTCCCACACAGTATTCATATGAGTTTGTACACATGGGGAGGGTGGGTGCTTTTGCTAGTTCTCTTAAAGTCAACATCAGTGAGTGTCAGTCAAGCACGGACGATTGGCAACGCTAAAGCTGAACCAAGTGCAGTGTCCAGACTGACCCAACCCCCCCAGGGATGGGTGGTGACAGCTCACCATCTCATAATTTGCCAATTTGCACGGCCGTCAAGAAGTCAGACCATAGTGAATTAGAGAAACAAAGTGGAAAAGGAGCAAAGCGGATGAGAAGACGAACAACAGACGGGGAGATATTGAAGCTGATGAGCCGATGGCAGAACCTTTTCCATTAAGCAGAAAAAGAAAGCCTTATGTGTAACCGAGACTGCGTTTGTCTCTTCACATGCAAATTCTCAATATTCTAGCAACTATTACGTTGCCGTTTGCTGTATTTGTCACACTTTCTTTGCTAGAAGGACCACTGTGCCAAAGGTTCGAATTGTGACAGAACTATTGCCACTTGTTTTTCACATGCACTTCAAACATGAAAAAATACTGAAAAGCAAGTTTTCCTAATATTGTAACTGTATTTTTCACATGAAAACATAGTTTATTTTGTTTTAACTATACAAAAAAGTATGACTGTATGAGATTACTAAATCTAGGCAGTAGTAAATCTGACTGGGCATTCCACTGAACACGTACAGATTCTTGGAGTATTAGTTGACAAATGTTACAGAAAAATTGTTTAAAATAATATTCTATCCAACCCAACTCTTTTTGGCTTCCACAAATATTGGCCACCTTTTAAGTAATGTGAAGACAGGGGTAATTATGCACAGTTGAGACTTTAATCTTTATTTAAATCTTTTCATTATCAACAACTTGATTCTGCAATCTGGCTTCCATTTGATCCAAAAGTACCAAAAAATGTCCAAATTTTGAGCACTGAAGGTGTGCTATCGGATACATAAAGACGACCAGTTTGAGTTGGACCATATAACATTCCGGGGAGGATCCAAACACACTCCAATCCTAAGAATGTAAAAAAAGACAAAAAAGTTGAATTTTTTCAGTATTTTCCACATCTCTGTTAAGTCGCATCGTGACACAGATATGCATGTATCAGTGTCCCAAACCAGCGTCCTGTAATGAGGAGTAAAATTGCAGTGCCTAGCCTAAACAGTTTTGCAGATTGATACTCTAATAATCCCAAGACAGCTGGCTTCTGCGTTAAGGCTAGATTGTTTTACACAAAACGCAGAAGAAAGAAAAAGGAGAAAGTGAGGTGAGCTTCAGCGTGCTGAAGTACGGCCACACATCCCGTAACACACTCTGTTTAGTGTGTATGAGCACACTGACCTGCACAGACATGTACACAAAGCGTAGTCTTACTCTTTACATCCATTCACAGAAACTGAAAACAAAAACTATTCATGCTGGCATTTGCTCTCTATGCTGAATTTTTGGGCTGAAATTTAAACTGGAAACCTTAATGAATTTATAATGGTGATATTGCACAAATGTGAATAGGGCAATTACTCAGGTTGTCCTTGCAACTTGTCTCTCCGATGCCTATGCACTAATTTGGCTATTACAACCACTTGCATCAATGATTAACATCTAAAAAGCTACTCTGTGTTCTACAAGTGCATTAAACCAACCACGAGAGCTAGTCTGAGTTCTATTAACCACTTTACATCAGCCTACCTATTTGCTAAATTATTGCGTGGCTTTCAATGGAGTCTTGCTTCAATATGGATCCCTCTCTCTAATGTACAAATAGGACCATGTTCTCTCTTATGTTTGATTCTATGAGCTAAGAGATGTCTGAGTGTGATTGTCCAGATGTAAAGTGCATGTCTAAAGTGCCAGTATTTCTGTGTAAGAGTACTTGTTCTGAAATAATGTAATAGAGTAGAAGCAGCACACCACACAATGATCTCACGCTTTTATATATATATATATATATATATATATATATATATATATATAAAAACTCACACCCACTCCACAGCCTGTAGGCCCACAGGCTAATTGTATTCCTTACATCACTTTCTTAAAGAATGTGTAAATCTCTGGGAATTTTTAGATTCAACTCTCAGATTTGCAGCAACAATACACATTTCATGTGCCAAACAGTGAAAGGAGGGGCACGCTTCCTCCAGGTGGCTGATGGGAAACCTCTCCTACACATAAGTCTGTGGCAGGTTTTTAAGTAGCATGCAGGAAGTTTCACTGTCAGAAAGAAAATGGCACTGAAAGTGAAAATTTAAAGCACAATGGGCAGTTCAGCTTGCTCCTCCAGTCCCTCCTGTGGTTACGATGAAGGATGTAGGTCCCCAGTCAACTTGCTTGCCCTGGCTAAGTTCTGGCAAAACAAGTTGCCATTGCTACTAGTACAGCGTCCAGGCCGGCACCCTATGGGAAGAAGATGGGAAAGACGTTATTGGATATCACCTAGGGAGCGGTGTTGGGGAATTGTGTTCCACGTCTCTCTGACCTTTCCCAGTCCTTGCTGGCCTCCCAGCCCCCTCCTTTCCTTGCAGCACACCACCCCCCGGTCCAATGATCTCCCCTCTCCCCTGTTCCCTCGCTCCTTCTGCGGTCACACAGGAAGGACAGGGCTAGCTTTCTTGTTTCAGCCAAACAGATCAAGTTCAGCTCTTCTGGTTTCTTCTTCCTCTTGGTTGTTTACACACAGACACACACACACACACACACACACACACACACACAAAACTGTCAAAAAATGTAGCAATGGGAACAATGGACAACGTGTTCATCATGCTGTTGACATATAAGGGAACACAGTGAAACAGAACAGATGGGTCTGCAATCAGGGTAAAATAACTCAATAAAATGTATGACAACAAACACTTGTGAACTGTTCACCCCTGCAGCGAATCAAACCAGTTTCTTTCACCCCAAGAACTATTCCTGGTGCAATTGTTTGGACAGAAAATATTAGTTTCATCCTCATCGGACTTAATGCCAAAATTGCATGGTTTCTGTGAACATTGTTACTATGACAATACTGGGAAACAATTTGTCATCTATTACGTCCAACGTCCAACGCTGGATATGCAAACTGGAGCAAGAGGTGGGCACCAATAAATAAAGAAGGGTATGACAGGGTTTCAGAAATCCAACTATAGAACTATTGTATGAACAGATTTGAAAACAGTACAATAAAACAAAAAAAGCAAAAATGTTTTCTATTGCTTATAGTTCAAGGGTCAGATGCCAAACTGACAGAAAAGATTAAAAAGTATTGTGTTATTATCAATGACAAAACGGTATTCAAAAGTGCTTGATAGATGTGAGAACATTTCATGCTGCATAAGCGCGCCCTCGCACAAAACGCAGTCCCTGCGACAGCCGAATACATCTTCGCAACGATCGTGGTTTCATTATCGTGACCGTTGTGAAGCTGTTATGAACGCCCACCTCTCAGCATGTGCACAGGGTCCAAGCAGGATCGACATGGCGTGACCAAAGCTGAAACCAGTTCTCTGAAATAACCCCTCAGGCTCTCTCCACTATCGTTTGCAAAGGCAAAAAAATAAAAATCATCATTGGCATTATTGCCTCTGATGAATGGAGTCATTTTGTGGTGATTATCACATTTGTTCAGTCTTTCTGCAAAGCAGATCACCATTTGTTGTGTTCCACAGGGGTACTGCTGGGCCTAGTTCACTCTTCCCTGTCTCAGAGGATTATGGGTCTGCCAGTGACATTTATAAATACAAGGTAATGTGGCGCTGTATATTTGGAGTGTTATTAAATTGTCATTATTTTGGTAGCAACTGGGCCCGGGTAATGATTGATTGGGTGTTATTAACAAGAGGTGGATCATTCGGATTTATGAATGCTCCTTTAACACAGCGTATTCATCACTGACACAATAAATTGTCCTTTGCCACAGCTAACCTTAAGCATTAGCAGAGCTTCTGCAGAACGGCCATTGGAGTTATGATTACTTATTATTTTTTCATTCAGGTGACACCTTAATCCGGTGTGATTTAGCGTTTCATTGCATGCTGTACAGGATGCTGAGTAGAGTGATAGTCAGAGTACGTGTGTGTGTGTGTGTGTGTGTGTGTGTGTGTGTGTGTGTGTGTGTGTGTGTGTGTGTGTGTGAGAGAGAGAGTGAGAACAGCAGCAGCCCTGCGGCTAGCTTTCCCCACGCTCTTCTGTCAGTGAAGAAAATAACACACAATGTTCTGGAAAGAGTCACAATATAGAGGTTTTCTCCACTTTATCTAGAGAAGAATGACTTGTGACAGTTGTGTTTCCAGCCCACTGTCACCCCCCCACCCCACATTTCCCTATGACTGCCCCACCACAACCCCCTCTGACAGGCTCAGCAGACCAGAGTGGAAGGGGGTGTGGAATTTGGACAATCCACACCAGAGCCTCAGGCAAACCGTCAAACCTGCTGTGCAGCACGTGCCCTGATCCACCTTGACGTGGGACAGGCAGATCCAGATGAGGCTCTCCGAGGAACCTCCTCAGTGCTTTGGACTGTTATCTGGCCTGGTTGCGTTTTGTAACACATCACAAGGAAGCCTGATCTCCAGCCCTATAGCAGGCCTCACCCGGGGACACACAGCCTTTTTCAGCAGGCAAACAGCAGTAAACTGATTTTGGCCAGTGGACAAATCCTGAGCCTTTTACCTCAGTAATCAGCACCTGTAAAATATTTTAAAGTCCAAATTAAAGTTTGACAAGGTTAACAGAGAAAGGGACATATCACTGAAAGAACTTTTACAACACTGACTTCTATACAAAATATTTTATTGGGATGCTACCCTGAAAGGACAGAGAAACTTTCAAATGGTCTTTCATCACTAAAACAATGTCTTTGTCTATGAGGCTGGGACAGATGATAGTGCTGTGATGAACTTAGGGTCTTATAAGAAAACGAGACTTTACGTTTGCATCACCCATGCCATTATCTTCTGTACCTTACTGTCCAGCGTAGAACTTGCAATTAGCATTTCTCAGAAAACATTATGCCTTACCAGCTCACAGGCTCGCAAACGGGAGGGCTGTCCGCCGGCGATGTCACAATAAAATGGAAATGAGATTTCTGCAGGATTTATTGCAACAGTTCATGGAAGGCCACCTCTCCTCTCTCCCATCCGCTTCAAACAGACTCTTGTTATTACAGCGTCCTCAAGAGCCAGGACTGGAACTGGAGAGACAGTTCTCCCTGCCAGAGTGCTCCCCCTGCCCCATAACCCCCCTGGGGGTACTGGCGTCCGACAGGCCTAAATACCCTCCCTCACCCCCCCTCCCACCCCTCAGCAGGTAGCCATATATTCCAGGATAGACCCCCCCTGTCGTGATGGACATGGGCTTGCCTGTTTGAAATGGAAACACGTGTGGGCTTTTGGCTCTGAAACTGGGGAATAAAAGTCCTGGCGCGGATGCGAAGGGAAAAAGGAAAAGGTGTCTTTGTGTGCCTTTTCCTTTCAGCAACACAAACAGATACAGACCTGCTAAAATGAGACGCTTCCTGCTGATGATCTAAAGACTGGAAATACCAGCAGCATTTGAAAAAGAAACAAAACATAATAGGCCAAAATAAAGTCTTGCGTCACGGTGGAGGTAACGTTAGGTTAGACGGCTTCATCTGTAATTGCGCTCAGACCATCTCGTCTAGTCAGCTAAATTTAGAGCTGCTTTCATATTTCTTCCTGTCCAGGTTTTGTGTCAGCACAAGACCTCCTGCTCTTGGTTTATCTTGTGTTAATCTCATTTGTTTGGGATTGACAGTCAGGTATCAAAAGTTTAAACTATTACTGATAACATGGTTGATGGTTCAAGTCTTGATAACGTTCTAGTGTTTTACTTTTGAGCAATGCAAAAACCTGAAGAGGCTCTTAGTAAGCAGGCAAATGTCTTTAAGACAAGGTTACTTTTGATTTAATGATTTACTAAAGAAAAACATAATGCAGCACCACTTGCAGGCAGAGTTGCATATGGACTGATTGTTGCCACGCTCATGAGAGAGAAGAGGGGGAGTAGGTTTTCTCACACATTTGCTTGATGATGAAACACATGAGGAGCCATTTGCCAGCTTGTAAACAAATTTTCTATGAGGCAGCCAATGCACCGGGTCGCACTGGACATGACAGCAAGAGCCAGTGTGATGGATGACTCTTGGGTCACCTTCAGTCTCCTTCAATCCTCATGTCCTCTCTTTCTGACTGACATCTGGGGATAATGAACAGTTATTAATTCAGACCATAAGCATTTCTGACAGAAGTACACAAGCACACCAAATTCTGTACATTGTACATAACACACGAAAACACGCACACATACGTAACAAGATCAATTTCTTCAATTTCCTAAATGGAATGAATGTTTTTGGATGTGGTGAGTAAATGTTTTCATCAACAATACCATGCAAATGACTAATGTAACAGAATTTTGCCAAAAGGCGAATTTAACCGTAACTGAGTGCCCAAAGTTACTATATCTAGTTTCATGTAATCAAGCCATGACAGCATTAGTCGAGGCTTGTTTACAAACCTCGTACTTTCTTTGAGTTGAGTGCTGAATTCAACAGTTCTGCAGATGTGGCAAGATAGAGATCAGGCGTGGCCTTGCACTGATGCCAGTGAGAGAAAGGGGGCGTGGCCTTGCACTGATGCCAGTGAGAGAAAGGGGGCGTGGCCTTGCACTGATGCCTTTCCCAGCAAACACAAGACGTTCAAATAGCGTTAGCTAAACGTTCCTAATGTTCCCTAAACTTTTAGCTAATGTTATTTGAACGTTTTGTGTTTGCTGGGTTGAGAGAAAGGGGCCATGGCCCAGCAAGGTCAGTAAAAGAAAGGTGCACGTTGCTGCTGTGTTTATGCTTATTTGGCATGACTCCTGTAAAATGAGGTGAGAGGGGACCATGAGGCCATCATGTTCACTCCTCATGCAGCCCCACGAGGAGAAGGTAAGGCCTGTAAGAAACACTGTTTTTCAGTATCCCAGGAATTCGAGCAGTCACGCAGCCAGAAAAAGAAAAAAAAAAAAAAACTGGTAAAATTACAAAAGTGGAACAACCAGTCCCAGCTGTCAGTATATTTACTTCTGAGGGAATTGTCCTGTCAAACCTGATGTACTGAGGAGGCAAATGTAAACACTTCAAGGAGGCACAAAATATGAAAGCTTCTTTGACCATAAACAACATGTAGTATTCATTTAGCAACAGGAGCGCATGATGGTTTGCCTGTTTGCCGCTGTTTTTTTGTTGGATATATTTAAGCTACTGTATAGTAGCAGGCATGGTACTACAAGCACTGCACTGATTTTTACTCCTGCATTTTTAACACACTGTATTTTACCTGAACCGAAGCACTTGGGACAAGTCAAGATAATGAACCCAGTTTTCCTCTCTTCAGTCCGACATAAAATGCAGCATATTCACAAATTGCAACCGAACGTCCCTATACAGAACTCTAAAGGTACACACATAAATAAACCTAGGGGACTCTCACTCTAATGGGCTAATATGGGATAAATGTTTAAGTCATTTCACATTTTGGCAGGTTTAATTCCCTTAAAACACAGAGGACTATCAAACAAAACATCAAACTGTTGTAAATCTGTTCATTCAAACCTTGGTTCTAAGAAAGGGTCACCTAGAAGCCAAAGATTTTAGAACCAATAAAATTGTCATTTTATGGCTATTCCAATTGTTGTACATTAGAATTATGTGCATTGTATTACCTCTAATGAATGGCATAAATTCTCAGTTTACGACTAAACATTTATGAGGCAGAGAAATTGTAAAACATATGCTTTTTGCTTTACCAACGTTAGCCACTCCACCTCACAAGTTTGGACTCCACACACTGATTTCATTAAAGATCGACAGCTGGACTATGGGACTGTCTTAAAAAAGTAATAGATTTGGACCGTGGGAGGGTTGCATCTTGTCACATGGTCTTGAATGATATTAGAAGGCAGGTTCCAGTTTTCAGATAACTGAAAAAACTCAACAGTTGCCTCCACAGTGTCATGCAGCTCTCTAGTAGAAAACTTATATGGTTCAGTTCTATGTTTAACAAGAAGGTTTTGCTTTTCAGAGACTCGAGTTATTAGCAGCTGGACTTTTTTATTTAAGAGGCACCATAACTACCACCTTTATTTAAAGGGTTAACAACAGTGATAAGAAGTCACAATAAAGTTGCGTGGTTAAATTTTTTTGCTTATCTATCTTCCCACAGAGTGTATATGGTACGGAAAGGCTTTACATTACAAGTGTGCAGTTGTTATAGAAAACCCTAGAAAAACCCTGCAAACATTTTCATATCAAAATGTCTTAGGCATGTGAGAGGAACATAAGCATGCATGATAACATCATCCATACCACCTTAACAAGCCTCATTTACTTCTTGAACAAGCATCAGCTTTGAAATGCTATGGGAAACACTAAAAGATAGCAGCATGCGATACCCTCAAGTGGCTCACGTTTGACAAATATAGAGATTAAGAGGAAGCTGATCACGGTGTCATTTTTCATTCCCCCCTCCATCCGTAACACACCTGCCACGCCGTGCGTGCGTTCGCCCAAACGGACGAAAAGGGAAAAGTACACACCAACAACAGGGCACCGTCGCACTATTAAAATACGCTGTCTCCCCGCAAAAAGATGTTAACAAATTAATGGACAATATTGCATAAAGGGCATCAAACCAACATGTGCGCGGGTGCCGACTCACAGCCCGGGCTCTGGCAGGCATCACCGTGGAGTCGCGCTCGCCTGTCACCCTGCCCCCCCCGTTTGCAGCGGCCTTTTGTCCTCCCCTCTTTTGGCAGACGAGGAGCGAGCTCTGATAAGGCTTGGGAGGCCTAATCGGAGACCTTTATTCCCACTGGCGGCCCGTTTGCAAACACTTTCATATCAATATTGAGCAATTTCCCTACATTCTAATCCATCAAAGTGGGCCATTAATCCACCCCGTGCGGCTCCCTTTTCAAATGAGCGCAATTTTCTCCTTGCAAGCCAGAACATTTGTCCTACAGCCCCGTGCACAAAGACAGTGCACAGTCAGCGATGATTGATCAGAGGATTAATATAAATGAGGGAAGCCATGTACATCATATCAATGGTTTTTTACATCCGCACCTGAAAAGATACTTGCTGTTACTGGTGACTGAAATGCGTTAAGATAATGAAACCTTCACGATGACAGCTCCCGCTGCATCCTGGGCTTTGTTGCATGTGAAAATTATTTATCTTTTGCAGGACCGTCTGGGGAAGTTGGTCGTGTGAACGTCTCTCAGTGCTGATGAGCTGGAGTTATACAGATTACCCAAAGCTTAAAAAACTGTGAGTCGCCAGAATAATAAATGTGAAAGAAAATTAAAATCCAACAGAGCAGCCCCCTCCCCCTCCACGTTACACAAAGGTCTATCATTTTCGCAATGAATTTTGGGGATTTGGCAGAACAAAACCTGCTTTTGGGAGCGTGAAGTCGTGGTGTCTTCGGGACAATGGTGGCAAGGCAGACAAGACGGCGTGCCATTCGTCTCCACCAGTGGACGATCAGAGACAATGACGGGGTCAAATCACTCGTGACACCTCCAGGGAAATCAACATTTGTCACCGTGAAACAAACCTGTCTTTGAGGACACGAGGCCAGCTCATCCTTCCGTAAGGCCATACCTCGTGAAGGTTTCATTTCACTTCTAAACCCACAAAACCATGCAAATAACTCATCTTCACGTGCTTTCAAACATACATATATATATATATATATATATATTGCTGATTTTCTTCCTACATAGAGACCCTAAATTCAAAAATATAAGACCAATCATATTTAGTAAAATGTTGTGAAATTAGGTCTTCATTTTAATTACAAATAGGATTTCAGTTTAGTTCCACACAATGTACATAAATTTAACTAACCTCCGTCCTTAAAATATCTCTAAATTGTAAATTAATATGATGCAAATCTAGTTAAATTGACTAGTTGTTAAAGGTGAATAATACGAATGTAAGCTACGATGTAACACTCAAATAAATAGGAAAAAATTTTTAGCAATTAAAAATGTTTTTTAAAATATTCAAATGTCAAATATAATTTTGAACATGGTTTGTATATTTTGGTGTTAAATAGTTCCATGAATGGTCTAAATATTTTTATTCCTACAAAGGGAAAGAAATGAGCTGGAACGAATCACAGATCCTACAACCAAAGCTTTGCATTCAGCCAATAAACAGTGCATTTCGATCTGAAAATAAAAAGGACACAGGACTGTGTGTGCAATGTTTGATCAGCATACAGTACACCACAGTATGACATATTTTGTGGGACTTTCAGTATAATATTTAAGTAGGCTACAAAGACAATAAATGGTTTTAAATAAATAGCATTTAAAGCTTTAAATTAATAGAATTAAAAGCTTTAGTGTATTGCATGTGCTTTAATTTACTTATACCTTAAATGTTTATGATTTTTTTTTTTATTGCTTCATAGTCCAAAAGGTAAAAATAGTCAAAAACTGGGCTTTGCAAATAAACTTTTCCTAACAGAGGAATATGCCGGTGGTTTAAACAGGCATTTATTATTATTATTATTTATTTTTTTTTTTTTTACATTTTGAAGACTGCACTGCAGAAATGGGCCAGACCAAGTCAAACCAGAGTGATGTATCTGCAACAGTTTTCATGGGTAGAGAAAGTCCGTGTGGCCACAGAGGAGCCTGCATTTCTGATGGAGGAACTTCTTTTTTTTTTTGTTTTTCCAAAGTTCTGGACCCAGCAGAGGCACCAGCAAACACCCAGCTCATGGAGCAACCAGAGAGCTGCAACGTTTCCACACGCCGAGAGATGGGAGCTCTGAGACCTCCAGATAAAACATACAGGGAAAAAAAAAAAGCTCTGCAAAGTTATTTCACACAGAATGTGGCACAGTATGTAAATAGGACTTCAATAATAAATGCCTTTCCTCTCCTTTTATTTACTTAAATCGAGCACAGTCACACGCACACTGGCATTGAGTGAGACACAAATTACAGAGCATTTTAAAAGAAATATTCAAAAAGGGATCCAGTTGCCGGAGTATCAGCTATTATTTTTGATGTTGCAATTTCTGACACTTTGATGCAATCAGTGGATAGCCTCCCTATCCAGCTTCCTCTTGGGAGTGGGGCTGTCAGGGCTGTGAAACTGGTGGGAGGATAATTATCAGAGATCAAACCTTGCTAGTTAGTAGGCAGGAACAGGAGGCAAATGCCAGAAAAGCAGCCAATGTTGGGCAAACGCTTGTTCAAGGATATCCTAATTGCCATAAGTGATTCCTTCAGGAGTGGTACTTCAAAAGGAGGGCAACACATGATGTCATCGCTTCAGCTCCCTGACGTACTCACACGATGGTGGAGGAGGCCAAGCACATGGCAGCATGCAGGGCATGTGTGTGTGTGTGTGTGTGTGTGTGTGTGTGTGTGTGTGTGTGTGTGTGTGTGTGTGTGTGTGTGTGTGTGTGTGTGCATGTGGGTGTGTGGAGGTGGTTCTCAGTCCACATCCACATATATGTACACCAAACTCATACATACACATGCTCTCAGCCAAAGTCTTGTGTGTACATGCAGCATGTTAAAATGCAGGGACACATATGCTTCAAAAAGCACACACATTCTTATTAGGACTAAGGATGTAATTTCTTCGCATACTTGCGAAATGTTCTCATACCAGCCATCCGTTCTCTTCCTGGAGCTTGGCGAATCAGACTGAAAAAGCACTGGTTAGCACCAGTCTGAGCAAATTGTTCTCCAGAGGAATATCTGTAGACATGCGAATAGCTAATGGAGTAGAGCCTCTCAGAAGAAATACATTCTCCCCTTTAGCATTCCATTCACTCACTGAGGGTTCCCTCAAGTAAAACGACACACAGACTATGCCCACCATCTTGTTCAGAAAGCAGGTCGTGCCACTCTAAGGACATTTTTCACCTCTGCGGCAAACAGCAGACAGATGGGGTGTCTCTAAATACAGTCCTTGTGCTCCCATGAATTCATTTCCTGACAAATGTGTGCCAAGACAGAGCCGTCCTCTGACTCAGCAGTCGAGGAAAGTATACTAAATCAGAAACATCAGCGTTATGCAAAAAAATATCACCATAACAGAGAGAAGAAAATGAATGCTGCTGACAGTAATCTTTGTTAAGGGATGCCCGGTTTTGGTTATGTCTGTTGCATGCATCTGCGATTTATTATGGCATCACTCTGACATGTCGGTTCAGTCTGAGTGCACGGCAGTGTCCGATACGCACTGCAGTTTAAACATGTCCAGTGTATACATGTGACATACAAAGTCACACGCAAACCAACTAGACACCTTGCTCTTTAAATGCCTGAAATAAACTGGACTTTATTTGACCTCAAATAAAGCAACGCCTTTTATCTGTGCCACACGTTAGAACTGACCTTGACACTGAGCGACCTTATCTTGTGAGATTCCTACCATACAATCTTTCTGAAAAAGCACTGTTGGTATTTTAGATGGCGAAGAGCTGTGTTTTGTATTTTTGCAAGTTCAAGTCTGAAGAAGTAAATACAGTTACACACCTGAGGATGGTCCTTAAAATTTGTTAGGCCTTACCCATTTCACTGAAAAGTGGCAAGTAACCATCATTGACATTGGTACCTTCTCTTGTTTTGTTCACCCCCCCCAACCCACACCATCTGCAATGTACATCAGTGCACTGGGAGAGAGGAGGATAAAAATGCTTAAAAACCAAAGGAAAAGTGGTGAGTTTAAAAATATTAAGAATCTAAAATTAAATAAAACTAAGGAGGCAAAAAATGCAATTTAATTGGTCATTCTGATGGATTTTCAGAAAAGTTCAATAAGTGCGTGAAGCAAAAATGGGAAAAGGGTGCCCACTGATCAAGACACACACACACACACACACACACACACGTATGCAAACACATCACGTAATGGCCACCAAAGAAGAAATTAAGTCAAGTTGCACTGATCCTCTGCTCAGAAGCCTCTTGGCATCCTTTTGATGTGTGCAGAGAGTGAAGGCAGAAGACAATCTGGTGGCTGTCAGCTTTACAGCAGCTCTCCCTCTCAGCGCCACGAGATAAGGCTGTAAAGCGGGCCACTCGATCGACCCGATTAATTCTGCGGAACGAAGGTTTGTCTTCCTCCGCTCGCAGAATGACTTCATCTTCACCGATGAGGTCATCAGAGTAACGGTAATAAAGGAGTTGATATTCACCTAAAAGCTGGCTGTTAGCAGTTTGGAGGCAAAAAGAGAGGAGGAGATACAAGAGAGCCTTTTTCTGGAGCAGGCCCCACAGTGAAGGCCTTGAAGACACGGTCCCTCCCTCGCTCTTCAGCTGTTCCACCAATGAGAATAATTAATGGATGAAAAAACTGTCACTTCCAGCCAATCAGACTGCACTCCAGGGTGTCGCTCATCCCCCAAGAAGGCTCTCCTATCTGAACTATTAGAATTATCATCCTAATATTTAAATGTAAACCCACTTTTAATGTTACATTAAAAATTTTACCTTTTACTTACTGCCATGCAATATAGCCACAATATTTCACTCAGCTGATGTCAACGATGACAACAGTAATAATAATTACAATAATTATCAATATTTCCACACAACAAAGTTATTGTTTTTAATGCATAAGCTTTTTTAAAGTTAATTTTTTTTTTTATTCCATTTCGCATGATTAACAATCTTAATATAGTCCAAAATACTAAAGGCCTTCATACATGTATTTTGAAAAGGAAAACAATCGAAACTTTAAGCGTAACTTTCATCTCTGGTTTTATATGGTCATATTTTACCGACCAGTATGATCGCTCAATGGTCAGTAAATGTCATTTTGCAGAATTGCACCCATGGCCCCAGCTCGGCTGTCTCCGTGCAGCTCAGCACAGGCGAGTCACTTTATATACTGCAAATTCACAAATCACCTGTCATTCCTTACCCTCTCGTGGGATTATATGTGTGTGTGTGTGTGTGTGTGTGTGTGTGTGTATATATATATATATATATATAGTGTATATATTTGAGGCTGCATGACAGCAGTAATGAATGGGGAGGCGGGGCTCACCCATCCATCCTGCCGGCGGTGCAGTACAGGCCGCAGTGATACATAACAGAGTAAGCTCATAAAACCGTCCCGTCCCATGACCCTCGCAGCACGGCGGGAGCGGAGGGGCGTTTACGATCGTCAGCGGGCTTAACAGCCAATAATGACCAGAATAACCGCTTAAACCTTTTTAGAATCCGCGCCGCGGCTGGCGTGGCAGCGTGGGAATGATATATTTGTCGGCAGAAAAAGACAAGGTCACCGTCTCTTGGGAAGGGGAATGAAAAAGCGGAACGGGATGGAATCTTTGTTTTCCGCCCATGGCTGGCCATGCTTGCTTAGATCCTCATGACCCAGGTGTCACGTGGCACCAGGGACAGGCGGGAAACACCCCGATTCCAACCATCTAATAAAGATCTGACAACCTCTCTGAAAGTACTTAAAGCCATTGGCATGGCAATGAAGGTTTAACTATTAGGAGAGTGTTATCGTCCAATCACAGCACACGGGCTCCTCACATTATAATCCCAACAAAGAGTTAGACAAAATAACTGAAATGGTTGTAAAAATGTTGACTGAAAAAAAAAAAAACAGAACTGATTTAATGTCACAAAAACATTGATGTTTTTTGAATGAAAATCATAAAATTCAGTGAAATGCCCTTTTTGTCATAATACAATTGCCATCACTACTAAAGCTCTTAAAAGCAGTCTTTAATGAACTACAATATAGCGACTGCAGGAAAATCTGAAGAGCTGGTAAATAATTGATAAATCTTCGAGTGCAGTGATTAACAAAATTGTATATTTCCTGAAAACATAAAATACTGTAATCATTAAGCGCAATATATATAATTCTGTGGATTAAATTGTGCAAAACTCATACTACCCTAGAAGGAGGCCAATATACCAGAAGACATTCTGAGCACATTCCCTGTTTGCTGGGATACAGCAGTGAAAATAAGTTTAAAGTGTTTAATTATGTCCAGGCCTGTGTACTGGAAGGTGGTGAGATGAACACAGCATATGTCTTTTCTTGTGTTAGTGAACCTGTCAAGCTTCTTTCCAAAACTTTTCCATCACTATGTTTAGATGCAGTGATTCCTTTTTTTACCTTTTATTCACATCCCCCTTTTCCCTTTACATTTCCTTCCTAACGACTAACACATTTCACATTGACTTTTATGTTTAGTTCCCACCTGCTCCTCCATTAAGAAATATGTGATGGTAAAACCAGAAATCTGTGAAAACTGAACCCAGTTAAAGCGCTTAACAGAGACTACTCATAACACAAGAAACCCACTTAACCGTTCTCTTTATCCCAGTCTTCTTTTAACTGTTATTTCTCAGTCTAATCATAGACAGTACAAATTCCAAGTAGAAAAAAGTCCACACAGTATTACAGGTTAGTATGTCTTTTGTCCAAAGTAATTTTAAACATTTATTTTCATATTTTGACTTTCCCATTTGCACAACCCTTGTCTGCTGGAGCACTAATTACAATTTCAACAAACAAGCTAAATCAAATTAATATTTAAAAGAGACACATTTAAAATATCAACTTAGTATAAAATTTGTCTGCAACGGGATGGCACCCTGTCCATGGTGTCCTCTGCCTTGTGTCCTGGGTTGCCTGGGATTGGCTCCCATGACCCTAAACAGGATAATTGTTTGGGTAATGGACATAAAATTTGTTTAATGATATGTAAGCGTGCTGAAGTAACAATGTTTGAGGAACACACACTGCTTTCTGCAATACAGAAGCTTCTAAAATGCACTACTAAAAGTATTACAATATAGCCATTGTGTATGGCCACACATAGCAGTTTGTTTTGCTTTATATTTATATGATGCTTGCTGATGTTCACAGTCCTGGATATTTTGTCTGTGGGTCTTGCTTGTGAAAGGAGCTTCCTTTAAAAGCCTACTTCCTATTATTATATTTTACAGAATTTAAGTGTTATTCTTTGGTTTTGTCACTCTTTAACAAAGAGAAACAAATGACAATAATAATAATTGTAGTTATTCAAATAACAGTAAAAATGTCATTAGGCTGGGTTAGAATTAGTGACACAATTTACAATCTTTGTTTTGCTGAGTTTGGCGTACGCTGAACCTAAATTATAGCCCACCGGCTTCCTTGAACTAAGATCATAGCACCAATTCATTAACTGTTGGCAACAGGCTATTCTGATTTTCAATAAACTCTCTAAACCTAATGGAGAGTAGTGATGAAAGAAGCCCTATTTCCCGGGCTGGCACTTGTTCAAGCAACATATGCTCACATAATCTTTTAAAAAGCACGATCCAAGTCTAAATTTAATTATGTAATAGCACAAATGGAATTAGAGTGCAGATACAGCACTGCTCAGACACATTTCATTCTTCCAAGCGCCTCAGATTTCACTCATTTGTTTATTACAATGACTGCAAACTCGTTTTAGTCCCCCATTATTGACAGATAGGGACGCTGGTCAACGCTGAGGATGCCAGCTGGACTGGCAAGCCTCCGCTTGCAGTTTGTACTTCGTCGCTTTCCTTGCACGAGTACTTTTGTTTTAAAAGGCAATCGCAGAAGCATACAGCAAGCTTGCAACGCCTTTTGCGAGCCTGAATGCGCCAGACAATGGCACAACCAATCAGCAGCTGATTTTTGTAGTGTCCGCATAAAATCTTCTTAGGTTACACACAGATTTATAGAGCGGCTGAGGTGGGAAAGGCGCTTAGGTGACACCGCAAAAACTGTCACGAGGAAAAATAGATCAGGTCACTCTTTATCGGACTAATAATCCAGTGAACAAACTGTATTTTTAAGCACCTTATGGTCCCTCTTTCCCCACGAGTGTCTGCACACTTTGCGCACAAAAGCTCAAGCGCGATAACGCGCCTGGCGCACAATTGTCTAATCTGCCGCACACAGGTAGCATAGCGATTGTGTGCGATGGGGAGCCCGGGTTTGTTATGACAGTAAAGAGCTTGGCATGCCTTTGTGCTACACTACTGAATTTAGGAGGATTTAAAGAGGAAATGTTTATCTGGAAATTTTTACCCTGTAAGATAAAGGCAGCAAAGACAGCGTTATGGAAGTTTGTAAGAGTTTTGGTAACTCACACGTAATCAGAAAAGTGCTTAAGATGAAAACCCGAGATTTATGAATTTTACAGGAAAAAGTGAAAGTTAAGCTATGGGGCATGCCGACAATTCGTAAAAGCTGCAACAGCGCTTTAGGATGGCTTACTTTGCCAGTTGTATTTATAGAAACAAATAAAAGATTGATTTCTACCCTTCTGCTGAATGAACAAACAAACCTAAATCAAGCATTGTTTGTAGATTAACTATTCAGGTCACCGTCTATAATTTTCTAATCCGTACCAATGTTTTTTTTTTTTTCTTATTTTCCAGCATAGTTGCAGAAATGCATCCCCTGAGATGAGCATTAAAAGCCTTTCTAAAAAGCTACGCTGCATTAAATACAATAAAATCAGGCATTGTAGATAGTGTACAATCACTCGCGTAAATTGAAATAGAATCTCTCTCACACATTTCCCCTCCTTAGATAATTTCGACTATTGACACGACCTGGCATCCTTTTCTTATCACCTGAAGGCTTGACACTGGCATCAAAAATAAGCCCTTCAAGGCTGCAACAAGACTGCAACATTAACGTACTCCTGCTGCATCTGTGAGAACCCCCGCCCCCGTAAACAGTATGGTGGAATGTGATTTTGCACACACCAGCAAAATGTATTCCTGCTTACCACATTCTTGTGGCATCCTATTGGGGGCGTGTGATGTCATTAGATGCCCTGTTTTCACTGTCGGCAAGTGGGTCCTCCTGTCTGCATTTAACTGGGAAAATAAAGCTTGGTTTTGATGATGGAGAACACTGCTTCACTGCTGTGTCCCCATTGCTGCTACAAAAAGACTCTGATTGAGTGAATCAAATTGTTTACGGGAACACCCCCCCCCATCTCCCCCCAAGAGGCTGCCAATCATTTCTGTTACAGTAAATTTCTATTACATTTCATTGAGAAACAATCCACTAGATGCTGATTGTCCTATAAAGTTGACATCTGCTTATCTATTGTAATGTTTTCTGTGCTTTTTTTTTAAATTAAGGTTATTAGCGGCATTAATGAAAAAAGCAGAGCAATGATTAAAAAGTGGTGTTAACATTAGAAAGTGTAAATTTTATAATCTATGCGTCTGTGTAGGCAATTTCCATTTCTAAGGGATTTGCATACAGAGCACCTCCAGCACTAAATAATTTAATATCACAGCGGATCCTGGAGGAGACAAAGCCAAACTGAGGGATCCATCAGGGCCATACTTAACTTTAATTACTCTTCTAAAATCAAATATTAGCCCTGCAGTCAAATTTCTATAATTCCGTCTAAAATTAAATGTTTTCATAGAGTGAGCAGAGACGAAGAGATTAAAAAAAAAAAAAAACAAGAGCGGAGTTAACTGAGGCAGCTGGAGAAAGAGAGAGAGGAAGAGGAAGGAAGAACAAAAAATATGAAGTAGGTTGCAAAATGATGCGGTGAACTGGTATTTCAGATGTCTGGTTTCACTGTACATAAGACAGGGTCTTCATAACTTACTGTTCAGTCACGTCTTTTTAGGAAGTCTCGCTGATATCTGCGGTTACGTAAGCTTGTGTACAGAGCATGGAATTCGCTGCAAACCTACAACTCTGTCAGTTCTGAATATCCTGCTGACCTGCATCTTCAACACATGCACTTTTTTATTCCTATGCTGGAAGTCCTGTAAGCACAAACCACCAGTGCAAATACAGAACTTGACTCAGTCCCTGTCTGTGCAAGTTTGAGCTTTTAGGAGGCCCTGAAAAGCATTGGCTCTATGTAGCATAAGACATGAATGAAGAATGAAGCTTTACATCCATTGTTCACCAGCTGCTCCAGAAGCTGTCGCTGTCCTGCGTGTCTGTCTTTGTGTGCTGCCCCTCCAAGCCACATGGTGACGCTGTGCTTTCTGCCTGTGGACTGAGACCCCCCCACTACCACCTGGTTCTGCTGAGTCGAGGCGAGCACACCAGGCCCCATCTCTCAGCTCTGCTGCTGTCATTCCCCCATGCCTTTGTGGGCACACTCAAGCTTACCCCCGCTCTCTGTACGGTTTGCATACATGCCGTTCCTCAGACTGTTGCTGGGAATTTTTATTGCTGGGAATTTTTATTATTACAACGAGTTTGAACACTAGTATTGACCATTTTGTTTTGTTAAAATGTGTTTGTCAGATGACTTCAGTTGACATTAATTTAACAAAAAGCCTTCATGTTGCTCCACTGTATTTATTTTTATTCATCTGTAAAGGTTTTTTACATGCATATATTATATGTATACGTATCCAATGTATTATGAGGTGTATATTTTTTCCTGGCCACTGTCATTTTATGTCTTGAGTAGATCAGAAAAACAGCATTAACTGCATGTAATTTTTTAGAACATAAATAAGCAAATGTTCTCACTGGTGTTTTCTGAGGCTTTTCAGAAAATATCTGTATATGAGCTTACACTTACAAGAGGGTGGTTACACTGGAGAGACCATTTTCCCAGCAGTCCTATTATGCCACGTAGTTAATCTTATATTAATTAAAAAGCTTCTAGACATTTACATACTAATCTAGACTCCACATGTATGCTGTCGGAATGAGAACATTTTAAATCAACTTTCAGGAAAAAGAGAAAAGACAGAAGATAAGGGTGGAGAAGAGGAGGACCTGAAGCGGGCACTCAAGGTAAGGCCGTTATCACGGAGACTCTTTCTTATGTAATCTGTCGTTTCATTCAATGCTGCTATCAGACGATTGTTTGAGGAAAGAAAAGCCATTTTCGAAGGAGTCGCGCACCGCTAAAAAGATCGCCTGTTCTGTTGCGCTCCCCGTAATGTCGAACCAGGAGGATGGCACTGGAGGTCAGCGGAATTATTTGACGAGTGGTATATCTGGCACCAGAGACAATGATACAGCTTTAACACTCATTTAGTCGCGCCAATCTTCCACCTGACCCTCCTGGTAAAGTGTTATTTGCCAGTGTTATGAAACGTGATAGCTCTAGGGGTGAAACAAGAGTCCACTGCCAGAGTGTAATACCCTAGTGCGTGACGGGCAACCCCCTCCCTTACTGACACCATTTCCTAGCCCCCCCCCCCCCACCACAACCATTAGGCCGCCTCTCCTGTCATGATAAATACTGTTTGTTACGCATTTCTGCTAAGGCCTCTTCATGTCACACTCCAGTGAACCTTGGGACTATGGAAGGTACAGAAGTTCCATTGTTAATATCTCTGCAAAACGGGCATGTGGCACATCTGATGTGGTTTAATGATTGCAATGCATTCGTGTACACATTGATGGTGGATCATTTGTTAGTCATTCACCCGACTGAACGTTTAAAATGTGCTAAGTATGCCGCGGGCAGCCGGCTCCTGTGCTGTGCCTAGTGGCTCCCGCCTTAGCGAAGATTCATTGGTGAAGACCACAGATGAAGAGTGAGGATGTCACTCGGGAGCGAACTCCAGTTGACAGTGACCGCGTAGATGTTCCAGAGTGGTGAAATCCTGAGGGCAGTAAGGGCCCTTCAAATGGAAGACATAGAGGATAGAACTGCATGAATGACGGCAGGATCAAAAGAGGGGAGGAAACACAAAGAATCTGGGTGGTAAGCTATTTGGGTTGTCACCTCAGGGGGGCCACGACCAACACTGTGGTCAGGAAGAGGTAACAGGGAAGACACGGCTCAAGTGAAAGCCGCTATTACTATCATTCAAAGCAGATGGTCTTCTCCTTAATGTATCCAGGCTTATTTTTGGTAGCTGGTTTCTGGCAGGGTTTAGTGTAATTGCTATTAGGCATGTGAGAGGCCTTCCCCCTGAGCTAAATCACCCAGGGCCTGGGTAGGAACCTTTAGTCCAAACCTAGTGTTGTTCTCCCCCCTCTGCACGCACACACACACACATGCGCGCACACACCCATTGCCCCACCGCAAAATGAAAACTTTGTCTGCAGGAATCCCAGGGACTGAAAGATCAATGTTCCTCCACCGACCTCTTAGAGAATGAGAATTTCCACGACGGTCCTACTGAAACTCCACTCTTGCACAACTGCCGTTATTGCACACACACCACTGCTTGGAACAACAAAGGAGGGCAGATTGAAAATAAGTTTCAAAGTAGAAGTGAGAACCTGCTTCTGCTGTTTCTGATGTAAGAGAGGAGGACAGCAGACTGTTTAAGAGCCTGAGCCATCATCAATGAGGACCGTGCTGGAGGTCCTGTGAACAGGAAAGTGCTTCAGTAAAAATATCAGACGTTCAAACATTATGTATTCCTAACGGACATATTGGATATATACACACTTATAAATCCCACTCCAATCCCACTCTATTGGCATCGTAATGTTATGAGTGGTACATGGGTGCTTTGTGTAAAAAGAAAACTACATTTGTGTTAAATTAGCCCTTTAGCACTGACACTGTTACCTTACCTCGAAGGATATAGGTTTGAGAGAAGCTGAGCCAAGAACTCTCTTTGTTGTATGTGTAGCCCTGACCATCCAGATGCTAACTGGAACCGCCTGAAAAACTTCAAAGTCCACTCGATTTTCAGCCCTATCATCGGCTTAATTGTTCCCAGTGTAAACACCGGTGCAGCGAAATGGCTCCTTGTTTATGGTTTATTGAAAGAGCAGGGAGCCGCATTACCGGCGACGAGGACGCGTAAACGGAGCAGCGCGCAGTTCTCTCTCGCCTGCCCGCTCCCGCCCTGCCGTGTTCTTAGATTAAACTAACCCTTTGACAGCGGCGCTGTGAAAGGAAACAGAAGATGACAGGCGAAGACGCGGGGTCACACAGGGAGGAGAGAATTCTCCGGAAGAGCAGAATGTGTGAAAATGGTAATGTCTCAGTGCTCTCTGACCAGGAAGAGAGTCTTTAATAGCACTGTACACACTTATCTCTCCAATCCCACTCTATTCCGTGACTAGTACCAGGGATGACCTCCAGCTAGGCCGGGCCCCTCTTTCTGTCAAGCTTTCAACGCCCTATCCCTTTTCTCCCCTCTCTTTTTCTTTCTTACAGAAAATGAATTAAAAAGGTGTGACCTTGCTGTGGGCTTGCAGGGAAAATGAAGTACATCCTGTCACGAGCTGAAGAGGCTATTTGAAACGCGGTTTGTTCAATTTGAAAGGGCAGTGATCAGGGGTGCAGATAACTTGGGGGGCGGGGTTGGAGGTGATTTTGTGTGTGTGTGTGTGTGTGTGTGTGTGCGTGTGTGTTGTCTGCTTAAATGAAATTAAAAGCATGCCACTGACTGTAGCACACACATCAGAAAGCAACAAAGGCTTATTTCATATGTTTAATTACAAAAACTGCTGATGGTTTGATGACCAAAAAACCATCCTGCAGGGCACGGGCACTGCAGTAGGTATGGCTATTAACACTGCCAGTTAAGAAAAAAGTAACTAAACACTTACAGCAAAAATCAATGTTATGTGTCAGTTGCACATTTAAACCAAAATCATCTGCTTCTTTACTCTTACTAAGATTTAGTAAAATGAGGACAATATAGAGGCATACTTTTAGTTGTTTTTCTGACAGTGTACACAGATGTACATTCCTAAACCCCTTTCTGTGTGCATGTGGCATGTTCAGAATGAGTTTATGTTCCCACGGTGCTCCAGACATTCATGAGAGGTGCTTCTTTAGGCTTGTATCTGTACTATATAAACATGTATCTGGCTATCTTCTGTGCAAAGCAAAGGAAAAGGAAACCTATCCTGTCCACTCTCCCGCCTGCCATTTCCAGATGTATTTTAAGCAGTTCTGCAGCACTTTGGCTTTCTTTGTGTCACATGCACTAAGTCGTATGCACAGGCACTCGCACACACACGCACACACACATGTGCAAGCACTCACAAATGTATAATTTCTGTAACTGAAACTAGTCTGCAGATATCGTAGTCCAAAATGTGGCTGGCAGAGAGCACACAGCGTGCTCTGACTGTTCAGCGAAGGAGGGCCTAATTGGGACGTCATCTTACACGAAACTGCAGGCACTTTGGATAAACTGTCAGTGCTCCATGCTCACCGGAAACCTGGAAGCAGGAGAGAGCAAGGGGAAGAAAGAAGCTCTGGAGGAAAGAAGCAAGGCGAGGTGAGGCGGAGCAGCTGAGTCGAGGCCCATCTCTTCCAGTAAAGACTGCTATGCAGACACCACACAGCAGATCCTGACGCACGGAGCGGTTTGCGGAGGTATCGTGTGTCACGGGCACCATTAGCGCTGGAATGCCGCGTGCAGCCGCAGGGTTACCATGGTGCACCTTATATGGCAGAAGAAGGAAGCTGGAAGGATTTGTGGGGGAGCTCTGAGAGTCCCTCTGACGACAGCTAGGCACGCCGATGTCTGAGGAGCAGCAAAGGTCGGCTTTCCCCTGCTGTCCAGACAATGTCAGACCAATTATATTCTAAGCTGTACAAAGAGCAGCAGCTAGCAAACCCTTGGACTTTGGCAGACGAAGGTGAGTGTCCCCCCTAAAGAGCTATGAAAACAAAGATTAAACTGTGAGCCCAGAGACAGCTCAAAGAAAAGTGAAAAAGAAAAGACTGAAAAAGCATGGCTTGGCCTTTGAAAACAACATTCTAAGCGAGGAGAAAAAAAAACAAGCGGTCTACCAGAAGCCACCGTAACCTGGCACCGACACTGTAATGAGAACGGCCAGGTAACCAAACAAAAGACACGTAATGATAACGGTGCCTCCCTGTAACGTCTCATTACGCCTAATCACCGCTTTGCCTTTGCGACTGTGTATTGCCGTAGATCAGCTAGTGTTTACTCATCTCCCGTCCTCTGAAGACACCTTATTTCAGGCAGACACAAAAGAGAACTTATTTACGTACATAAACGTGACAGATCTTTATTTAAAGATCGCCGCTTTTCCCGCACGTTCTCCAGCTGTGAACGTTTTCCAGGTGGATCGGTCCGGTTCTCCCCGGCCGATCGGGTCTCACTATGCGGTCCCGCTCAGGTGACGCTGAGCTTGCAGGAGACGTTTGGACGCACCGGATCAACCGCAGCTCGCTCCCGAGCCACCCGGGACATGCTGACTGCTGCGTCACACGCGCTCAGCTGGCCCCGTCCGTGCGCTGTGATTGAAACCCAACCGGTGATACTGCTTGCTACCAAGTGTTCCAGGGCGACAGTAAATCACAGCGCTTTATGATGTGTGACATCACTGTTAAGGGCTACATAACCTGTCACACAGAGAAAGCAATAAAGAAAAGCCATTTTTCAATATGGTCCAACTCCTGCTTTTTTCTCCACCGTTTCAGTTTCTATTTTTTTTTTACCTAACAGAAAAGGCACGGGTGCCTTATTTCGAGGAAACGCAGTATTACCTACAACAACTATAAAGATTTCATGCTGTCACGTGCATATTTTGTGAACAAAAAAAAAAAAATTAGAGGTTTGTGTGTAACCTCAAATAGAGGAAAAGCATGCTGCCTATGATGACTTTGTATGTGCCCCTCAGCATTTTGCATACGTTTTCAGGTCAATGGAACTGAAATGTCTTATAGATATGCCACTTTTATGTATGTGAGCAATCTGCATAACGGTAAGGAGCAACTCTGTACATTAAATGTGCAGACCATAAAAGTCTAGCAAAAAAAAAAAAATTACAGAGTGCCAATGCATGCAAATGAAGGCTGTCTAGGAACTGCGTGTGTCTGTGTGTGTGGAGCAAAAGAGTGGCTAACCTGACACAGAACAGAGTGAAGATCAATTTAAAAGGGCACAGCAGGGGGAGTACTCACCCGAACCCCCCCCGACACAAACACCCCAACAGGCATATGCTACAAGTATTCACAAAACACATAGATACTTTTCAAATCAATATTGCATTTAGTGTGGGGTCTGAGAATCAAATACAGTGCAATGGTAGGTTAAAGAAAACATTTGAAGGCTAAACCATATTAATTCTACATTAGGGATTTGAAGAAACTTGCACAGGTATCATGG
The DNA here is from genome assembly GCA_025773905.1 of Chitala chitala. NCBI lineage: Eukaryota > Metazoa > Chordata > Actinopteri > Osteoglossiformes > Notopteridae > Chitala > Chitala chitala. Next base: position 4,327,244 of record JABJVR010000007.1, on the reverse strand, counting down.
CAAATCTGCGGATGTACCACATGCTGTTATGGGTATTGAAGTCCATAAGCATTGAACACACATACGTGCCCCACATTCTGCAATCCTATTGGCTGGAACTTTGACGCCATCTCCTTTCTGGCTCATTTTCTGTATTGAGGCTGCTACAACACCCGGCAGCTTGCACACTGTGGCCCTGCACAGCTGCTTTGCAATGCTAACAAATTTATTCCAACATATATACATTTAGCTTTCCTTTTATTGTGAGAATTCTTGGAATTACACTTATAGGACAATCAGGTTCAAATAATACATTGTAAATAT
>JABJVR010000007.1:4306002-4326841 GCA_025773905.1 Chitala chitala | reverse complement strand
CGCGTGTTTTAAAATACATATACCATGTAACATAGTCTTATTATATCATAAATCAGAAGCAAGGAGAACGCTATTCTGGTTCTGCCTTAAGTATGAGAAACTCCACTGTCTTTGTAATAACTATGTATATGCGAAACTACAGCAGAATTAAAAAAAAAAATGCTCAGACACATCCAACCCCCAAACCCACTCGACTTGAAAAACACTACCGGCTTCGGGTTCAATAAGAGCACTGCCTTTCAAATTGCTTTGGTGTCTAACAAAATTACCATATGAGAGAGTATTTACAACTCTACAAAATTTCTATGTGTTTCTATGAAAGTTATGTCCGTCCCTATGATGGAACCAAATGAAAAGCCTGCCTTACTTGTTGCGTGCAATTAGGCCTAAACAAAAGACATCAGAGGCACTTTAACATTTCATAGGGTTGTAATTATTCTTTAACTGTTAGAAACTGCTGTCCCCTAGGAACCAATTACTGAAAAGCGCTCATCACACAAAGTATATACAAACAAATCCTTCAAGCACAAAGTAAATGTTTAAACATTAAAAGGGACGAATACAGGAAGCCATACCAATCAGTTTGGTACAGTTAATTACTAATAAGAACTGCATCCCTGTTGTGTTAGATGATTATGACACCAAATCATACCTCAAAGGAGGGGCCCCTGGCTGGCTGAAATGTGAATCTAACCACCAGCGAAATCAAGCCAACATACGGATACCCTGCAAGAGATGAGCAAGTCAAAACAGGCCTATTGTTACTACTACACGCCGCTTTCAAAATTTGGGGAGCAAAGCTGTTACAGGGGTGCAAGGTGAGCTGAAACAGCCCAGTGTTAATTTAACACTGAGAGTGTTTATATGGGTCTACACTGACCAGTGTGGATCCAGATAAACACTCCCAGTATAAAATTAACACTGCCAGCTTTGCTATGTTGGACAGCACAGACCTTCCATCGAAGCCACGGTCACCAGGGAGGAAATCCATCTTTACTCATAAGTGAATCCTGTGGTGAGTCCTTAGTTGCAGTAAAAGGGGTGCACAACACTGAAAGCCTCAGACACAAAATAAAACCTTCGATGTTTTCGGCACATTCGTGAATTTGTTTGCATTGCAGGCTTGTTGGAGGGGAGCATTCCTGCCACATGTAATTTTTTCAGTTTTTTTGAAATCACTCCTATAAACCTCCACCCCTCCTTCATTCCCCCAAGTACACAGTGCTGCCGGTGTGTTATGAGCACAGTATAATCCATCAGCCTGTTGGCTTCAGCCGTGGATGGAAAAATATGCACTATACCCAGGTTGTAAGGACTTGCAGCACCGTGACCTGAAAATCAGACAAATTAATGTTTAGTGTCCACCATACTGTCACAACGGCTTTGTGATCTGCAAAATGTGCTGCTCTTGAAATCATTACTCAGTGTATAACATAACCATTCTCACGCCAAGTATGTTAATCACAACCATCGATAAATAATATGGTTGCCTTGTGATACAAACAGGATGGCAAAACTTGCTGGAAAATCAGGACCAGATAAACACCGACCATATTTTTTTCTCCTCCTTTTTTACAAAGTCTCTTCAGCTATTCCAACAGTCTTCTGTGTGTTATTGTACTGCGAGTTTGTGTATATTATCATTGTGAGTAAATGCTAAAAAGGTAGTCTGCACATGCTGCTGCCTGCCAGTGGGGATGCTTGTCAAAAATCATTCCAAAAAAAAGGAAAGAACAATAAATGAATCAATTTTAAAAACAATCACACAAAGACAATGCATGATGGGTTTTTACGCTCAGTTTACATCACATAAATAAACAGATGTAAATGCTGCCAGCAGCTCTTCACGGACACATTTCAAAAGAGGCTCCGTCGTCGCTAGGCCCGATGGTGTAATTCCCCACACTTTTTGGCAGGAAACTCGCCGCGCTGGCCCACATCTTTACCATAGCCGTTCAGCAAATATAATATAGCAACTCAATAACTGCGCCATCAATTTAGTTTCAACATATGTTTGAATGAGTGAGAGAAACAAAGCTGTATAAATCCTATTTGGTTTAGTGGCAACTCATATGGAAACTTACCAACTAGCGCTAATACAGTTAATAGGATGTTCCACTCCAAATGGAAGCTCGTGTTAATACCGCGATTTTCATTCATGCTGGAAATTGTAGTTTTAAATGACAGTTTAATGCTTTAGATTTTTAATAAAAAAAGACCCCCAAAAAACCTTCACAGCAACACAAAAATTACCACAGCCTCCGAATTGAGCCTTAGCTTCCTATTGTCAGCCAATTACTATGCAATCTTTTTCTTATGACTGAATAGCTCACTGTTAGCAAATAATGAAAAGGCAATTATGGCAAAGCTGTGTTCATATTACCCTCTTCATTTTATGCGGGCTGTAATTATTGTCAATCCTAGAGGCTTACTCTAGCATGGAAGAGGCACCAGGGGAGGAAATGGAGTGGGTCGGCGCAGAGAAAATTGCAAATGTCACAGCTTCCTTTTTATCAGCACCACTAGACCTTTACACACACGCATGGAAACCGCATGTGTGTTTTGCAAATTCCTGTCCTGGAGCTGCTGCAGTGAAAACACCAGCGGCTACAGACACGTCATACAGCACTTCTGTTCTTTTTTTTTTTTTTTAAACACAAACCGGTGATTCCCCAAAGACCCGTTTTTGTGTCTCTTACTCTTTTTTTTTTTTTTTTTAACTTTCGCCTGTCAAGAGACAAAGTCGAGAAGATGGTCCTCTCGCCACTGCTCTCATTAACTATCTCCATGCTGTTCAGTAATGGGGAGTGCCACATAAATGATCCACTTTATAGGTTTTGATCTGCTACACTGAAAGGAAGCGTGTCACATATGGACAGCCCTTCTGGGGAATAAAAAAAGCAGGGAATAAGAAAGAAAGAGAGTGTGACATGCATAACAACAGGCTTACTGTAGTATTATTTTAATGGGCGCCGGTGACCCTTAACGGGAAAAAAAAAAAAAACATTTCATCACCATTCCCTATTACTGGGTGCACATCATTAGCTTGGCACATCAGTAAAACCTGTGCATAAATGCAAAGTGAGAATGGTGTTTGGGTGGCACAGCAGAGGGGGAGTCAAACAGGCGGGAGGGGGATGACAGAAAGGCAAATCTTTTGTCAATACAACGGCATACATCCGTGACAAATCAAAGAAAGTTAACAGTGTCATGATTTTACTATACCTAGACAGGCAGGAAGCAAAATTACAAACGTGATTTTGACAAGCAAGGAATCAAGGTCAGCCTGAAAGGCCTTAAACTGCGGTGTTTAAAGCGGCACACCAAATTCGTGTAGACACGCACGGATCCGACGCACACGCATATTACCACTTCTTGAAACTTTTTTTTTCTTTTTTTTTTTTTTTCAGAAGCCGCTGCTCCTTTCGTGTTTAACAACATCCTTGAAAGGGTGCGCGGAGCAGAGTATATTTTATACGAGACACAATGCATACAACGCACACGGAAATGTGCTTTTCAAATCGGTACTGAAGGCTGTCACAGTCATATCCTTCTTCTGTTGTAATAACATCCCCAGCAGGTCGGGCACAAAAGGAATCGCAGTGATATCAAATCTGAATCCGAGGGAAAAAACGGCTCTTTCAACTTCCAAAACTCTTTTAGTTCTGAGAGCAGACACATTCGCGAGAAACTCGCCTGCTTTCTGCCTCATGGTTTATATATTTATTTATTTATCCATGAAACAGGAAACAATATATTCATTACAGTTCAGCTGACTGTCTCTGTGGCAGACAGCGATGGCTTTGGTGTGTGTCACATTCGACGTTTCACTGAAGTCCCTCCGCTTTTGTCTTCTGACCACGTGGCAATTAGGTACGGTTATTACAACAGGCGACAGCCAAACAAAGTAAACCTGACAATTACCGTGGTGTGTAGCCAAGCGCCTGGTTTCTTAGGCCCTATCACGATGCCTTTGTGGAATCTGAAGAGTAAATGTTGATATGAAGTGATATGAAATATATGCTCTAAGAAAACAGTAAATTAAATCTTTAGAGGTATCTCAGACGTGGGATTTTCCTTTTCTTTTGCTCATCACAAAGGCACAACAAATGCAAAAAAAAAAAAAAAAAACACACCACACAAATCTGGAAGAAAATTTTGCAGAACACTGGGGAACATGAGACAGCAGATAAGGGCTTCCTTCCAGAGCTGTAAAGGCTGGTGTCAGAGTCACATTGAGCTGCGAGAACAAGACTGTGCTGTCAATGTCCCCGCACCTTCTAGGGAGCGCCCTCCATATTAAGCACATGCATGGCCAATTCTGTTAGAAGTGTCTCTGGTTGCTGTAGTGTTCAGCCTTTTCGTCACCTTGATGTTGCCTCAGTATGACGGCTTGCAGCCTCCCTGCATCACAGCGGTGGACAGACACAAAACTCCGGTCTTCGTAAGACCATCTGGATCGCAGATACACACTCCCTACAAGCATAGCAGGCATGACACTGTAGCAGTTCAGCAAACTATGAATAGCATACAGTTTCTAATCATATTAAATACAGAGTAAACAATTGATTTAATATCCTGGAAAAGAGACTGATAAATAAACGTGTTATACTGTATGCTAGTAACATCAATAAAAAAAAAAAAAAAAAATACCGCTCTGGTCTTGGGGACCATCTTTCTGTGTTTTCTTTGATTACATGCCAGGACTCGGATATCCTGGCCTGTTTGAAGCCGTATGAATAAAATGATCTGGCATATCCAGAAGCCGCCCATACAGGTCTGCAAAGGCCCCAGCTGTGTCCATGCAGCATTTCTGTGCTTCGTCAAGCCACAACACTTCTTAACACACAAGATTACCATAGCTACCTCACACCTTGACCATAGCTGTTATTTTTACTTAAGTTGTAGAAATCAGTGGAAAAAACAATTAAGGACCTCTGGATCTGATGAAAGCCCAGAACTATATAGTATGACAGGACGTGTTTCTTCCTTCATCAAATGCGGCAAAAAATCTTGTTCTTGATCTTGTTAGATGACTAGTCTGCAAACTAACCCATGGAAATGGCTTAACACATTAAGCCAAGCCTTTGCCCACTGACCTGATCGCAGCATTTAGCAGCTAACGCTCTCAAAACGATATTCTATCCTGTATTTGTTTGCTGTCTTTTCAAAGTCCCGTTTATTTTAGGACCTGGCCGCCACTGAGCAAGGAAGCAAGCGGATCCCGTTTTATTTGGAAGGTGAAACCTTGCAAAGCAGGACTTCCAGTTATAAAAGCCAAGGAGAAAAGGCAGTGAGATTTACAGAGAAGTTCAGAGCGGTGTCACTGCACGCCAGTGCATCCCGCCGGTGTGCTAATAAACCCGGTGTCATAATAACTCGCTCAAACTCAACAGTGGGACATCCGGACGGTTCCAAAGACAACAGAGCGCAACACTCCGAGCAGCAGGAAATCTTCCCAGTGCCTTTCAGATCTCTAATAGTCACTAATCACGGCTTTCCCTGGCAAAGAAAGGTAAGAGGAAACACTGGGCTTTAAACCTGAGATAGCAAAAGCAGCTCTCATCTCACGGGAATCCATAAATTACCCACCAGGGGACGAAGTCCAAATATACTTGAAAGTTACGAGGTGTGTGTTCTGGGTACGCCGACTGTTACATATTACATGGGCGCTTTGTAGCAGCGCGCCCCGTTTTGTAATTAACCTTATATATTTACGAGCCACTTGCCGTGCACCAGCACAGTCAGACATAACAGATCATGAAGACACGCTAAATGCCCCCTCCGTGCGAGCTGCTCTGGGAAGTCTTTTCTACTTAACGACTTGGGCTTAATTGGCTTCGTTACTGTAATCCCCAGAGGCAATGGACAACAAGTTTGTGCATCCACCCACTGATCGCCTGTTTAAAAAGTGCCAGGGTGCCTAAGGGGTCGTTAGCGCCTGCAAAGATATTTTAGCTCACCAAGCGTGCAAACATAAAAATGCTCTGAGCCCATAGAGGTTAAAGCTATGCACTCTTAATTTTTTACTTTGAAAAAAAAAAATATATATATATATAGTCTCATAAAGGTATTCCTAAATAACAGTTAAATTGTTGCAAAGTTGTATTTAGAGTACTGTTCTCGTCTTTGTATGTTCTCATATTACTGGTACTGTTATCAGAAAAAGGTTTTTAGATTTTCAAATTGTATTTTTGTGTAAATGTTAAAAGCAAATGCTCATTATTTGTACTTCATTGTTTTCTTATTCTACCCATTTGGATGGCAAAGGCAATTTTAAAAATTCATGCAAAATGTTGCCTGAGAACAGGGAAACAGAAAATTAACAAAAATATAGTTTTTGCCTCCAATCCAGAGACTTGTTGCAAATCACCTGTCATACAGCTGGAGACAGCAGCGTCACAGTGCCTGTCTAATTACACTAGGGTACCCATAATGCTCTTTCAGTTCTGGCTTGTGCACTCGTTAGTTTGCCGGCTTCATTTATCCTTTAATTAGTCCCTGGAACCGTGGACTGCTGTGCATAGCAAATCCCCTCTCACACAATCACAACTGTTTCCACATTAGAGAGCAGGGAAAAATTAGTCCCCTAATACATCAATTTGTGGCTCCAGTGCAAACTCAGGCAGCCGCCAGCCCTGGTACAGCTCCCATCAACAAGAGGTCCTTCAGTGGCGGGGCGGAGGGGGCAGGAAAGACCGCAAATACGACACCAGTGAGCGCTGACGCTCATCAGAGAGGACAGCAGGCGAGACTTGTCCATCCACAGTGCGGGGCAGGTGTGGAGTCAAAGTAGGGAGAAGGACGGGTGGCCTCAGGTTTCGGAGGCTGGAATTCCGTCGAGTGCGTGCATGCCACAGTTGGACGGCCAATCAGAAAGCTCGGCTCCATGCTGACATGACCTCAAGTTGACCTACAGTCATTGGGCTGACAAAGACTGTAAGGTTACATTCTGTGGCCTTTCCATAATTCCTACCATCATTCTGGCACTTGTTCCAAAAAACTGTGCATGGTAACTTTTGATGCTAAAAGACAGCAAACTTAACACAAATTGCAGTCAACAATCATAGAAAATGACATGGAATTTAAAGTTGATTTTGTATATGCCGAGCTGGAAAGGCTGCCACCTGCACACCAGATACTGTGGATCATAAATTTGCCTTTGAATATTACAAAAAAACACAGGAAAAGGAATCAAAGCACTTCCTGGCTGCCCATAACACAGTCTGGGAATGCATTCCCTATTTTTAGGCTTTAACATAAACCAGCAGGCTCCCAGTGGCACGGGGAGGCAACACCCTCACATGTTGCTGATAACTGGCTGTGAACTTCTGAAGGGTTCTGCTTACATGACATCAGCAGTGGGAGAAGTCGGTCCAGAGAACCCCGTGACAGACAGGTGATGCCGATTAAGCCACGCTCAACAGAGCTCAATCAACGGACAAATGGTCAACAAACCCATAACATAACTCACCAGCAAGGGCCTTATAATTTCTGAAGATGTTAAATGGCCAAAGAGAACGTTACACATTTTTTTTTCAATCCTTTCAGTATAGCCTTTCACCTCTGAAAAAAAATTGCTTGTTACTTAGAGCAGCTAGTGCTCACTTTCAGATGCAGGTCTGACTGAGGCCTGAATGACCCCTGACACATTGATTGACCAATCAAAACTGAGAAACACTTTCTCAGATGCAGGCCTCATTCAGGCCCATGTGACCCCTGCCACACTGACTGTCCAATCAGAATCGAGCAACACATTCTAAGATGCATGCCTGATTCAGGTTTGTGGCCCCTGCCACAGACTGTCCAATCAGAGCTGAGCAACAGAGTCTTGCGCGTACTGCTCCAATTCTCCTTCACCTTTCCTCTACACTTTACGGCTTGCACAGAGTGGGCCAATCTTCTCATACATTCTGTTTTCAGTTTTTAACAAAACCACAGTATGGTTCTAAGAAACACCCAATACTTCCACTATTTGATATAGTGTACATGTTTTCTGTTAGGTACTTACACCAGTTCATCAATGAATTAATATGAGGCACTAGAAAATATTTTTTATACATTATTTTGTTACCCAATGCCAGATGAAATTCAGGCATTAAGATAAATCTCCTAAAAGGTCACTGGTTTTACTAATTCTACATGCTGTTTCCTGATTACAACAAAACCTGTCATGAACACCAAAGCCAGCTAAAAGCAGGTTTATTTATTTTGAATGGATTATGGGCAATATTAGGACAGCACATATTTGCAATTTTGTACACAATCTATAATTTTGGTTTAAATACAAACAAGCCTTTCTCCACGCTTTGCTGAAGTCAGTCTAGTCACAAAAGCGAGCAGTAATATTTAGCATGACTTTACTGTAGATGTGGAACACAAGAAATCACCTTTAGCACAGTATCATATTCCATTCAAAACCCATTTGTGTGACAGTCTCTCTTGTTGTTATTGTCACCTCTGTCACCTCTCTACAGTCTGATGGATCCCTGAGACTCTACATTTATGAGGTGGGGGGGGGGCTGCAGTCACTAAATGAAGTCTAGCTGTAAACCAGTCTTGTTAGTGCACTGTTGACAGGGCAGATACCCCCCCCCCCCCAAACACCCCCAAGGACGTGATCCCGTTGAGGGGACATCTGACCCCATGGAGCCCCAAATCCTCATGAGGGTCTGTTTTCTCCAACCTAAAGGCCACTAAGCACCAACTTTAATTTATTACCCCCCAAGCGAATTTAGCAAAATGATTCAGATTTATGATGAAAGCTGACGCTTCTTAACTTTCTTGTGTAGACTAGACAGACATTACAAGGCCATAAAAGAGCATGTGCTCAAGTGAAGATAAAAGGTATATAACACACAATGGATATCTCATCAGTGACAAGAAATCTAGGATTTAACAGCACAGTTAATCATAAGCCAGGAACATCCAGCAGAAATGTTAATGTGGAACTTTGGAGTAGCTCGCAGAAGAACATCACTTTACACATAGTTGATGAAATAATGACTTTTTGTACCATAAGAACAAATGCATGAGGTGATGGGAAAATGCTTAATGCTCTTGAAGGAAAATTCACCAGGAATTCAACTAAAACAAAAAAGAACATATTGTGTTTTTTAACAATAAAGCATTATAATTAATGAGACAAGGTGCTCAAGTGTTAATCAGAAGCATTTCAGGGGAGAATCACATTCCTAACTGGCGTGCCTTAGGATTGGCCTCTTCCCATTTCTGGAGTGGAAGCCTGAGTTCCTCCTCTGCAGCACTCAGAGCCCACCAAACACCAGGCACTGTAAACTGTATATCAAACACTAATGCAGCTGCCTAATCCTATTTGCATTCATATTAATTCCTAGGCAAAGATTTGCCTGTATACGTGCTTCTGAGAGTTGAATAACTGTGTGCGCGGTATCGGTCGTTTCACAATTCCCCCATCTTTAAACCCAATTTCTTTTAAATGCACTTCCGTTGAGCTGGTAAAAAGGTATCAAGTGGGGTGGACTTATTTGAGGGCTTTACAGATCAGTAAACATGTCGTAGCTGTGGCGGGTAATGGAGTCTATCGCAGAGGTACTGTCTGAGAATTAGATTCTTGGGCGCTCCCCTGGTGAAGCTCCGCAGGCCTAAACCCTCTTGCAGCCCACGTGTAAATCTCTCCCCTTCGACAGCCACGTGCTACGGCGCCAGTGTTCGGCTGGGGGAAGGTGCCTGACCCATTTGCACATTAATAAACCCTGAGGACATTTATTAAACAGGGAGAAAGACGGATACGGTATTTACACTCTCGGGAGCCAGAGGAAATCAAATTTCACAAGAGGGATGGGTGCTTATCTACCATATTACACAACCTTATCCTTCATATCATGCAGATGACAGTGATAATCACATTACAGTTACTACTAAAGCAACTTTAAGTACTATGAACGTTATTATTATTATTGTTATTATTATTATTATTATTATTATGTTGTTGTTGGTGGTGGTGGTAATGTATTCATAACACTAACAACAGTAATGATGCAGAAGAAGAAGAAGATGATGATGATGGTGATCACGGTGATGATCACGATGATGATAATGAACAAAACAAATAAATCTCCCTTTTAAGGTAACTATCACAGCTACTACCACTGAGGCATCACCAGCAAAAAAAAAAAAAAACAATTTAATCATGATTATAAACCTTAATAATGTCTAATATAAAATATATGACTTTCATTGAACGTGTAGCCTTTATCTGATAAGACAGACAGGGTGCTCAGTCTCATGGGACGGAGTCACTCTCAGAGTCACAGCAGTATGGACATGGTACTGCAACGAGAGGTCCCAGTGTAGCAGGCATCATGCAAATAAATGCAGTTATGAATGTGTCAAAGCCACTGTTTGCTTATACATATTTAATGTGTACCCAGGAAAATGGCACTTTAAAAAGAGAAGAAAAGGTTGGTGCAAAGTCAGGGTGAAAGGTAAACGATATGGGAGCGCTTGGACAGTATAGGTCGTGTGTGAAGAGTCTAGGGTCACGCTAAAATTGTCCATCAGCCAGACAAGCAGAACTGATTTGGATGCTAAATAATGGTTTAGATATTCAAAATTCTATATATATATGCGAGAAGCTTCAGTGAACACTGGATCTTCCCATCAGAGTGCTCTTCTCCTCATAGCCTCCTTTCTGCACTCCTCTGAGTTTTGGATCTAGCAGGGTGGAGGTGGAGAGGGGCAGGGGTGGGGGGGTGGCGGCTGTAAAGTGCGCAAGGTCCAAGCATACACAAAGACCCTTTTGAAAGCAGTTGGTCTGAAAGCAGCGCGCGCGCGCGCGTGTGTGTGTGTGTGTGTGTGTGTGTGTGTGTGTGTCGTAACGGTCTGCATGCTGGCCAGAAGGATATGGAATGAACATACCTGTGTAGGAGTATGGGGGGAAGAACGGAGGGTGTTAGTGTTTTTCGGTGAGACTGTGGAGCGGTGGTTGTGGCTGTACAGAAAATTCAAGATGTTTTGTTATAAAAACAGTTGAAGATTTATCTTGTTCCCCTTCATCTTTATTTGCCCTCATCACTGTCAACAGCCAGTGTGTCCTGAAATCACGACTTTGAACCAGGACTGTCGTGAAGTTAACTCCCTACCTTCCCCAAATCATCACAGCATGTTTGTGTGTGTGAGTGCGTGTGTGTGTGAGTGCGTGTGTGTGTGTCTGTCTGTCTGTGTGTGTGTGTCTGTCTGTGTGTGTCTGTGTGCGTGTGTGGGTGTGTGTGTGTGCATCTGCAACTCTATCACTTGGGATGGGCAAAATTCAAAAGTCTCAGATTCTTATCCTAGTTTAGAGATGATTTCTTCTTGGAGGAAACAGCTACTGCCAAGGCCTCGGCAGAGAAAGCAGCTCAGGTAGAGAGGAAGGTTAATTACAACTCACAGCAAAGCATTGCAGAGTGAAGAGTTTTAGAATCCATAACAGGAAACACACATCTTAAAATTTTGTTAAATATTTTGTTAAAAACTACACTAAAGTGTTATCTGTTTTTTTTTTTTTGCAGGGGAAATTCCAGAACTGCACAGGTTGTAGTGAACTTCTAATTGAAACTATTGTTATGAATGGATCATTCAAACACCAGACCTGTCTTCTTGAATTAATTCAAAGCAAAAACAAATTTGTAAATTTTCTTATAATTTCAGTTAAACCTAATAGTAAATGCATTGTGTCACTTGAATACTTGATTACCAGAATTTTGGATAATTCAGAAATTGTCATTACTCCTTCCCTCATGCATGCCTTCCCTAAATAATGAGAAGAGAGGATCCTGAAAACAAACAGAATGCCACAGGATGACTGGGGAAATATGACAAGGGAAAAGACGAGACAGAGTTTAGACTGCAAGTAAAATGGCTGTGGCGGGTCTGTATAAATCAAATCCACATCAGCACAAAGCTGCCCTCTGCTTCTCCAGGCGTATCTTTAGAGATAAAGAGATCCAGATGACAGCCTACCATAGCTCTTATCCGGCATGGCCCTTCTGCCCATGGCTGGTGCGTACCTTTCACAGGGACGCTGCCCTCCTTGGCTCTGTGGTAAGGCCAATGGGCAGCGGAGAACTGCAGAGAGGCAGCAACCACCAGCCTGTCCCAGTGATGGCAGCTGCACCTTAACACACTCAGGACAGACTCCCACTCTGGCCATAGTACATACTGCGTGTGCCTAACTGCATGTCCGACCAGAATAGTTTTAAAGGCTTTTCTTGGGTTTCTCCGCTGCTGTGTTTAGCGTCTCCTTTTATGCTCTTTGATTTAAGCTTCTCAGTATGTGTCTTTTACCAATAACACCAAACCTGTTGGCAGGCCGTAGCGTATTCCTGCGAGAAGCCACATAAGAATCATACTGGGCTTTGAGGCTAAATGCTACTCATGCTGAAGAAATTTAAGCAATACCGAGGGTTGCTATTACAGGTCATCACGAGAATGCGTATAGCACAAAAAAACAAAGTCAGTTTAAGAAACCTACGCCATGTTCATTATAGACCAACTTATGTTTAACATGGTCTTCCAAGACATACAGAACATGCAGAATGTGACCATGTTTATGTTGTTTTGTGTTTTCCTTTTATTGTTTCATTTCATAAAATAATGTCAGTTACATTTTTCATTATTCATATTTGTAGCCATGTTGTACAGTACAATTATATTTAACATATAGCCAGTAACATTACTTCAAAGAAAGCCAGTGAATGTTTTATGATTAGTGACCAGAAATGGGAACTCAGTCTTTTGGATTCTCATTAGTTATAAGCAATGAGTATATATTTTTTTCACTTTACTCACAAGAGGTCGGTGTAGCTAAGAATATATTCATCTACTCACTGGTTAGATGGGTCATTTGGACCATCAGAAGATGAGCAAAGATGCTTTTCACACAGCCATACACTAGATCTCATCGAACTGCCAGGAAGGACAGGACCTGTTCCTGTCCCTGACCCGGAAGAAGACACAGAATCCATGCTCTTACCGTGCAGTGCTAAGAAGAGGTGGAGACTGCAGTGCCTCTGAAACCTGGAGTAGATCAACCTGTGCAAAAGCAGAAGCAGAAGCACGAGTGTAAAGGGTCCATATAAAAGGCACTGAAGAACAGAACAGGAAGTGTCTCATGACCCTGAGGACAACAGTTTCCCCGCAAATATCGGGAATAGGGATTCAAAGACAAATTCCTGCATTTTTGATGCAAACGGATTGCAGCGTGGCATTAAATATAAATGGTCTCCTAGCGAGCAGAGTTCCACCAGTTTCTAAAGAAACCTCTAATTGCCACTTTGACCAACGTTCAACTTAAAGGCCCGGAGCACTATTGCCAGGGATTGTCAAGGGTACAACATCGCACAGTGACCAAGCAGTTGGCCACGCAGCACTGAAATCCCAGCTAATGCAGTCTCCTGGCCGGAGGCTTAAATCAGCGTGGAAGAATGATGGCTAAGAGTTCGCTGCAGTGATTTACTCTCCGTCAGAGCGGCTGCTATATGGGGGAACATTACCGATAGGAAAACAAAATGGGATTGCTGCATGCCAGTCTTGGAATTAGGGTTCGGCTCAAGGTGGGGAAAGGTAAGGGAAAGGCTATCACATTAACCTGCCAGGGACTTCCTTAATAGGGTCTGGGGCTTAAGCTGATATATCAATTTATGTCCTTCTTGGGAGACTTCAAAGCAGGCCCAGCCTTGCTGGTGGCTTAGGGGACCGCCATCAATCATGCCCAGCCAGCACCGTCACCAAGTGGGCAAGGGCGGGGCCCGTGGCTGACACATGCAGGGATTTAAGCCTGCTGCCTGGTGGGCCACACAAAACACCCCCCACCCCACCTCCACTACCTCCCCACACTGTGGACATGCCACACTCCAGCACATATTTGACCTGCTAGATTAGGCCGTGTCTGTTTGTCTTTGCTTTTTATACCTTTGTTTATTTTACAAAGTCATTACGGAGTGCAGGCTAGAAACACCATTACTTACAAATACACACAGAAATGTGCTGTCAAGCTCATTGATTTTTACAGCAGCTGAAAAACAAGCATTTCTTTTCCATTTCCTTAACAGTTTGTTCTTTAAATATATCAAAGACCTTTTTTTCAGTTCATACCCTAGAGGACCATGAGATCACTTCCAATGTATCACCTGAACAATGAGTAATGCACTCTCTTTCCAGTATAAAGGGGCTCTGTGTTTCAGCAGTTCATCCAGCCTTCACGTTAACCAGCTTTGTCAAATAATTCCCACCTAAATTATGGCATATGCTCAAGAGCCAGAATACCCCACAAGGAAAGCAAATGCATTCAACATGCAAATTTGTCTGGAGATCATTATTGCTTTATTTAGAGGCTGATTTAGTGGGGGCTTGCACCTGTGATAGTGCACGTAGCTGAATAGCATTCTCCGTATAGTGTTTACCGCGGTCGGAATTAGGAAGCCACATGCAATGCAGCCTGGCTGTTTTCTGCACTGCCGGCCAGCTGGCATAGCGGCTGGGACAAGAGACGTTGGAACTGTCAACAAGTAAAGTTGTGTATGAACAAGCCTGAGCAGCATTTTACATGTGTGGATTGATGACTGCTGGCCAGGTTTTTGACCTTATCCACCTCCTGACGTGGCAGTTAGAGAGCCATTCGACTGATGGACAAACCCATGGGATTATGGGTAAATCTAAAGGGAGAAACAGGTGCACCTGTGAGGAAGATAAAGCTATTTTAAACACATTTACAGAAACTGTACTCTCTGGGGTATGTGAAATCAACTGCATAACGAGGTACCGCATGCACCTGATTAAGGTAATTTTAAAGCATTAATGATACAAATATGATTATTACTGTCACTGAAACTCATACAAGCATATACCTTGTGATTCACAATCTTTTTATGTGCATACATATAAATGAACGATCAATGTCATACTGTCGAGGGAACTAAAATACCGCTCGCACTTTTGCAAAAATTTTATTATACAAAAAATATTCGAATGGGGACAATGACGTCTGAAGAAACTGATTTAGGTGAGATTAGAGAAAACTGCTGTCAGGACGGCTTTGAACCGCAGGTGATCAGAAGCATCATTTAGACGAAGAACAAAGACAGCAAATATTTTAGGGGAGGAAAAAGCACTCATGAGGTGAGAAAATAAAAGGATCACTGAGAAACGAGGCAGGCAGTATGAGTACAAGTGTGGTGGAGAGCAGAGGAAATCTATGAATAGGAAACAGGGAAGATGTAAGTGAATTTTACATCAGGTATTGTCTATCACTCACCTCATCTGCCTGTCTGATCCCTACCTCTGGAGTACAGCTGCCTTTGTCATCCGTTTCATCTTCGTGGCACGATTCTCCCCCTGTGCGTTGGCTCCCTCCATCCATGGAGTCCCATCGCTGAGGTGTGTGTGGGGGGGAGGGGCATGGAGGAGCGGGTTGTCTGGGAAATTAGTGTGGATGAGGTGGGTCAGCTGCCACCATGGGGGTTGGGAATGTTGTGTGGACCTTGG
This sequence comes from Chitala chitala, assembly GCA_025773905.1. Taxonomy (NCBI): domain Eukaryota; kingdom Metazoa; phylum Chordata; class Actinopteri; order Osteoglossiformes; family Notopteridae; genus Chitala; species Chitala chitala. The sequence goes on along the minus strand of JABJVR010000007.1, from coordinate 4,311,337 downwards.
GATCCTCAAGACTCCTGAGCATGTTTCGGAGGGGCGAGGTTTGGAGACACAAGGTGGTGGGGATAGTGGTGGAGACCCCTTACATGTAGGGCCCACACCTGTCTCAATCGCCGCTCACACCCTTTACCTGAAATTCAAACACTGGACAGCAGTGTGATGTAATGGAGGGTTTACTTATCATTACGGTCAAACGTCATGGTGATTGCATGATGTGGAGGATTTTGAGCCTTGCAGTGAAAACAATTAAGCACAGCCTATGGATAAAACAGTCGCAATTCATTCTACTATGTATGGGTGACAGGTGTGTTACACAGACTGGTTAAGTCAATAGGAGCAGCTGAAGCCCCAGCTCGCTGACTGAACCAGATAGCAGCTGATCGTTTAGTGCGTTCTGATGTCAATCATCCTCTGCTTTCGGGTATTGGTGTACAAGCAGCACACATGTTTGCAGAGGCTGTGTCAGCTCCTGCATGCTCATCACCCCCATCAGAACATTTCAGAGACATCCTTTTAAAAAGGTGACAAAACGCTGGCCAAATGAAATGCTGAAAGGCAACATTGCCCAGATGAATTTATGCACAAACGAGACTTGATAAAAGACTCCTTTACATCCTTTAGGTCAGTAAACAGTCAAAAATTAAATCTGGGACTGTGGAGCAAGAATTTCCTCTCTCTCTCTTATATTCTGTTGTGTTATTTGTTTGTGACAACATTCCTAAGTTGTGGTAATATCAGCTTGATGATAACAGTAGCAGTACTATTACTGGTAAGACAGAATGGCAGGTTTGGTCTGATAGCAGTAATGTTAGCAAGTCAACCTATGAACACTGACTTTCAAAAAAGCTATGTTATGAATTACCAGCGTGATGAGCCGGTAGCTGATAAAGTCAAAACAAACACCTCAGGTAATTCAGAGAGGAAAGCACAGACAAGCAAAATGGCAAAGTTGACAGTTGTTTGAGATAAAGGGCCCTACAAAGGGAGATGGTTGCGATGCTTATATAACTGTCTTGGCACAGGTTGTAAACTAAATGTGATGTGCACGGTGAAAGCTCGTCATGGCCTACCTGCATGTTATCATCTCAGCCCACCTCTCGTCCAGGCTGTGTCCTCCTGGTTCTTCATCAGCACACACACACACACACACACACACACACACACACACTCAGAAACTCCTCTCCAGCACGCTCTCCTGCCTCCACCACTAGGCCTTTTCATCTCAATAAAACCCAAACTTCTGCGGGCAGTCACACAACCAGATTTTATATTACTCACATGATCACAGTTAGCATAATTTCCATGACCATTTTCAGGAAATGAGTAACGATTATGCACCTTTATTTCACCCTGTTTTTCCTTCTTTCCTTGGGTCAGCATACTGTTATTTGTCATATTTTTTTGCGCCACAGTCTGCAAAATATTAAAACATGCTTGACTGATTAAATGCATATAAAGAAAAAACTATTTTAACTACTGTCTGTTGTTTTTACAGAATCCCATGTGTACCACATGACATCACACATGCAATCGATAACATGAGACTGCACCACACGTGTGAAACATCAAAAAATAGGAAAGTACTGATGAGAAAGAAGACGAATTTAGGCTACGCTAATCCCTCATGTCAAGATGACACAAGTTAGACCTGCCTTTCCAGAATGCTCCACACACAACAAAGATAAAGCAAATAAAAAACCTGGCTGAGCAAAGGTCCAGACGGTGTGGGAAGTGGTGAATGAGCTCCAGCATGCAGACACTGAATCTGCCATGCTGGGCTGGGTTAATGGACCAGTTACTGGTGGATTATCAAGACCTCTTCATCAAGGCCACGGTGCAACCATCTGTCAGAATGGCAAACTGCGAACACTTCTAAATTAGCAAATTTTCTGGCTTCAAGTGTTCTTTCCCTCAAATGTCTCCAAATGTACATAAAAATTAAACCTTTAAATTAGGACTTGTTCTCCATCTCTGAGCTTCTAATCGCTGCCGTTTTTATGAAGAGCAATGCCCTTTGGTAGGAATAACCTTTATTACTTCTCATTAGCACAAGAACCTGATATACTTGGACACATGAAGCGGTTGCTTCAGTCAGCTGTCCGTGTCTGTACACGGCCTATTTAAAATGAGAGGGATGCATCCTGACACGTCTCGCTAACTAGGCATTAAACACAGTTCAACTGTCATCTTGAGTCCAAACCAAACAGCACTCAGCGGTTAACTGGGGAAGCGGGTCCCAGCGGGTCCCTTGCCATCCGCCATTTGAGTTCATTAAGGCATGGGTACCCCACTCCGCACTGCATATCATTGAAGCAATTACACTCAACGTGTAATTAAAGTCGAAATAAACAAGAGCATTTTTCCCTCTGTCTTGTCAGTTTTTTTTCTAAGAGCGGCTTTGACATTTGGAGCTGACATATGCTTGGGTGTGTACAGCTAGGAAGGGACATGGATGTGTACAGCTAGGAGGGGACTTGGGTGTGTACAGCCAGGAGGAGACTTGGATGAGTAGGCCAGGACAGCACTTGTGTGTGTGGAGAGTCAGGAGGGAACTTGTATACAGGACTGGACTATGGAGCCTGTGTGTAGAGTGTGGTAAAGACCATGTTTAAGTTTATGGTGGCTGGGGGGTTAGAGAGGGGGGATCCTGGAGAACCTCCCCTGAGTGCTGTGTGTGTGTGTGTGTGTGTGTGTGTGTGAGAGCACATGTGGGCGTACGCATTTGTGTGTGTGTTTGAAAAAAGAAAGGGTCTTTATCAAATTTCAGTGAAACTAGGTCAGAGACCTGGTTCTCTGTCCAATTAGAAATGTAAACATTTTGGTTAAGTGTGCTACCACTGGGAATTAAACTGCCATATCTTTTACAAATGAGTAATACAGCATGAATGGCACTCTGGCAAGGTGTCTTATTGAAATATTCCAGACTGCCCCTTCTGTCACAGCTGTCGTCTCAGCCATTTACACCAGCACTGCACTGCTTTCATAACTAAAATAGAAATTTGTGTCCTAAGAGCTGGTACATTACTAATGCTAAATATTCCATCCCCATGGGTGCTAATTACAGCTGAGTCCTGGCAACACAGATCCCATTTTTTAACTTTACATAACAACTGTAAAAGCAATTTGAGCATTTTTCAATTAATTAAACACACAATCTTCAAGTAACCTCTTGTCATTTTGCCCTCCAGGACCATCACTAATTTGTGTAGAATAGAAAAGGGGGGAGGAAAAAAGAAGAGTTTTCATCTCTTAAAAAATTCCCTTACAAAGGAATTAACTGGCTATATTTATATTTCATAATAGAAATAGGCACACGGTTTTACCCCAAATTAAATGTGATCCCTTGTTTTGGCACTTTAAATATCAGCTATAGTTTAGCAGTTATGAACACTAATCAGATCGTTTTACCACAAGCTCTACCCCTCATTTTTATATTATCAAAGTGGCATAAAATATTACAGACCATTCGTTAATCCTCACTGTATTTTTAGCAAGCACTCACAGATGTAATAAAATAATAAGGAAGATAAAGTATGGCTTCCTCTAGAATTCCATTACCATATTACAGTGTCTGAAAGTGTCTCTAGGCTACAGATAATTTAGCATATAGAAGGAAATGATGCTGGCTTTCCACTTAACTTTCATGCTTTCCCCCAAATTGGCCTCACAACCTGAGAAAATGATATGGCAAAAATGTATAAAGACATATCTCCTTTTATCATTCTAACACAGTCCGTTCTTCCAATGACTGTAATATTTATTTGCTTCCACAAAAAAAGTAACTGTGGAGATGGTAAGCAAGTAAACAGTACATTTTTCTACTGAACAGGAAAGGACCATAAAAGAAATACATGTCAAAAGTTAATTAAAAACTACAATATATGACAATAGGGGTTTTATGACTGCATAAAATGGGCAGAGCTGAAACATGGAAACCAGGCCTTTTAGATGTCATCTGAAAATCACATAAAGCTGCACATGCCCACAGCATCATGTGACCAGTCATGTGACTCAGTGGAAAAAAGCACCAACTGCATGGGGCGTGTTTCTCACTCCACTCTGAAGAGTCCTGTCTCCCAGGGAGCGAGGTATTGTTGACTGTCACTGGGACAAATCTGGGTTCACATCAGACCCATAAAATCTATCTAGCAGCTGCCATGCTGCTGCCTTGCCCCCTGCCATGCCCCTGCCATGCCGCTGCCATGCCCCTGCCTACTACCTGTTGCCCCTGTGTGTTGCTTACTGTGTGTAATTTGCATCTCTACTGTTCATCAGCATATCTACACAGTAGGCTGGAGTGCAGGAAGGAAAGACCAAGTGATAACAATAGTAAAGCACACAGTAATACAGTTAGAAAGAGCCAAACGGAATAACTGCCATTTTCAGCTATGCTTCTGACAACATTTTTGGTCATTTTAAAAGCAATTCCCAGGCTATCAATTCAAGGGCTATTTTACAAAGGAAGAAATCAAAAACTCTAAAAATATCTGGTTTTCCAAAGCACCCCCCTTTTTTTAAACCACTAGGGAGGAGTTTGTGATGTGCTTTACTTTTGTGAAGTTTCAATCCCATAATTCTCATTTCTGCTCTGAGTCAATAAGGCTATTTTTATCTGGCTCTGGTTACAAAAGCCATTTCAGCACAATACCAACAGCGAGGAGAGCTCGGCTCCAGCTCTCACACACCTAGCAGCCTCTTCCAAACAGCGCTGAGGAGGAGCTTAACTTCAGAGTCTCAGCGACCTCGGAGGGGGCGATGAAAGACAGGGAGGTGCAGGTCAAGTCGCGCAGCGCTAATCTGCGAAAAACCAGCATTTGGCGGAGTAATTACATGCTACACTGCCCTGGGAGTGATTAGCGACAGCCGCCTGTAAAAACTGCACCCCGCTAAAACAAATTCACTCCAGCTTAGCACAGACGGTGACGGAGGCCTTGTGAGCAGAGCCGGACTGCACACCTTCTGTGCTTTACGTTATGAACCCTGTTCACACTCTAGGAACTCTGGTATCAGAAATCACCCTTTGCTGGTTTAAGCATCTCTCTGGAGCCTCCTTCTCATGCCGTCTGATGCTTCGGATAATTGACACTGAACTGCTCTCGTTATTTTTATCTTTCCTTTTTGCTCACTGCTTAGGGCCCTGGTCGATCCTGGTATCAGTATTATTTTACTCTTTGTGCTAGTGGCAGGTGAGCAAACACCTCTGACAAACTGAAGGCTCGGGGGGGGGGGGGGGGGGCGACAAAGGGAAAATTAACATATGAAACACATAAATATTCCCACAACATTGGGGGCACAAGAAGAGGAAAAGCATAAGTGACCCCCCCCACCCCACCACCCA